>VDFB02073716.1:0-50728 GCA_007258455.2 Sequoia sempervirens
TATATATATATGCATTCTTTAACTATGATAATACATGTTATGTTCGTTATATGCAAGGATGATGTGCATAAGTTCGTAACCTTTCTATACCTGGAGTCAATGGTCAAAAGAGACAATTAGGTTGAAAACTTTATTTATTATTTTCTTTTAAACTCAACTTATTTCACCTTGAATGGTTATCTTACCGAAACAAAAGATGATTTAGTTGTAAATGACACACAAAGTTCATATAGGTCATAATGTATTAAGAATAATCTTGTTGATTTCTCTATGGAAGAATTGATGTATTTTTAATTAAAATAGATGAAAGATTAGTTTAAATATGAAAATAGATTATCTTTGTTTTGAAATGGTTACATTGCAAATTCATTATGTATCACATGTTTCTATTATGGATTTGAGTTTCTTGTGTGAAGTAAGTGAATGGTTATGGATTTGGGAGTGTTTTTGGGTTATTGTACAAATGTTTAAGTCTTTCTATGAGGTGGATATTGGAAGTCTTCTAGAGGCTAGGGGGAATTTTCTACTTGATGGATTCTATGATTATTCTTTTGAGATGCTTGTTTATGTACTGAATGAGTACACAAGGGTCATTAGCCTTGCGCAGTTTATTCACCACTTTGATTGGGATTTGTATGTGGGATGCTTTATACCTCGCCTCTTGTGTATGTTCATGAGGTTATGTGATTTGTGCAAGTTGGCTTTGCCCTGTTGATTTCATTGGGTCTCCTAGTTTCTAGTAGGGGAGTGGCTCTTAATGGGGGCTGATGCACAAAATGGCGCCAGGGTAACCCATGTGGGAATTTTGTAATTCAGTGATAACTTAAAATGAATTAGGGGGTTAGGTAGTATTCACACTAATCAAGATAAGTGAATACCTCACTCATAGCTCAAGTGCTCGTTTAGGCTTGAGATGAGATGAGAAGGCATGAAATGGCAAGATCAATGGCCTTGTCCTCATGAGAGGGATGTTGATTCTGCATAGGTTTGTATGGGGGCTGGAGATCAGTAGAGGCTGCTAGGGTAACCCAAGATGGGGGCCAGGGCCTAAGAAGATCTGTCAAGGTAATCCATACAAAGCTATGTGATGACACTCCTCCCTACTGCAATCTAGTATTCCCTTGCCTCATGTCTCCCTTTAATGTTTGTGTGCCTTTGGAAATAGTGTCACTGTATGTAATGTTATGTCATACTTTGCATGTCAGAGTCCTATATAGTCTTGTTATGTCATTTGGTTGTTGAACCTTGTTGTCATTGTGGTGGTGGGACCTTATTGTTATCTCCTAGCATAGGGGGTGGACCTTAGGGTTCCACATGGTTGGGTGGAATGTGCCTTGTACTCCATTGGGTTTCCCTATTGTTGATCGTTCGTGTGGTGGCTACTCTTGGTGATGTGGACTCCTGTACTTTTTCTAGTTCGAGTGGAATATTTTCATGTACTTGTACTTAATTGAAATCAGTTGTACTATGTATTGTAACTTTGATGTATAATATCCCCAATTGACCTTGGGGAAGCATTGATGTAATGATGTAATGTTGTAATTCATTGTTAAACTCTCTCTTGTAACGGATAATGTTAATGATGTAACTTGTTTATGTTATTTAATGAAATTAATTTTAATGGTATCTATTGGTGACATGTTATGGCTATTTCATATTGATTGATCATTTATATGTGATGGATTAATGAAATTCATATTGTTAGATGAATCTTGTTTAATGAGATATTAGAGATGATTTATAATTCTTGTAAGTTTGGTTAATGAGATTCTTGTAGCGTAGTCATGGAACCATAGAGGACTTAGGTTTGAATGCAAGTTATTGTATTATTTGCAATCTTGTGTATATTGCACCTTCAAAAAAAAAAGTTGTTCTGATTTAATGTTGTAGTGTGTTGTCCTCTAGGGTTTCGTGGAAGGGCGTTACAATTTTATTTAGTCATGGTATTCATTTATTTAGTCATTGTAGTCATTTTATTTAGTCATGATAGTCATTTATTTAGTCATTTATGAATTAATGCTTTCGGATCTCTATTCTTGCATTTAAAAGGAAGTTGGATGGTTAGTTATGCTTGTTGTATGGTAGAGTAAGGCACTGGTTTTTCATTTTCTCCTTGCTCTGTATCTATTCATAAAGGAAATGCTTTTGTAGTTTCCAATTCAGTTTCACAAGAAAATAGCATGGTTACATTGGGGAAACTAATGAAATTAAGATGAAAATGGTTAAATCTACAATGGCCATTGAGATTTTAATCTTACTTCCAACCATTGAGATTTTGAAAGAGAAATCTAATGAATGTTCGATTTGTTGAGTGGTCGTAAATCAAACTTTTCCCTGTAACAAAAGCACCAGAGGGTTTTAAGCGTTGTTGCTTCATACTGCAATTAATTTTACATAAATTAACTCATTTAATTTGTTGCTTACACATTAGATACAAGGAAATATAAAACTCAAAAATCTACAAAATCATCATCCCTAAAACACAACCAATAATATTTGTGAAATTGATTTCATAAACAGATTTACATGAAGAATACAGGTCTACATAAAAATAATTTTGTAACAAAATAATATCGTTTAGATTTATAGATGTAAATTTAGATTTAGAAGAAAAAAATTAATTAATTAAATTTTGATTGTTTTTAGATCTAAACAAAAAAAACTTACCCTCTGCAAACTTTAAAACGGGCATAGGGTCATGCACAGGTCCATGTAAAACTATTGCTACCTGCAAAATTCAACATATGTTTCAAAATATTTAAGTTTCAAAAATAATAATAATAATAAGCAAGTTTATTTGGTGACTATAGAGGACAAGTTTATGTAAAAACAACAAAATAAACTGCAAGAAATATATTCTTATATCTATACGAATTGAATGCATAGAGCGGCCTCCTCCCGATGATGAAATCTCCTTCCTCCTCCTGCATACAGTGAAACTGTTACAAGTAAACAACAAAGCAAAAAACAAAAACCCTCATTCTTCTTGTGCAGCTAGAGCAAGTCGTGGAAATTGTAGCCATACACCTCTCTCCCCTGCGCTGCCTATCTCCTCTCATTCTGCAAAAATGAGAAAAATGATTAGGGTAAGCACTCATAAATTTGTTCAATTAGAGGGAAATGAAAGGCAAGTTTGGGAAAACATAGATTGAAAATAGGGTTTCTATTGAGTTCGCCCAACAAAATAATATGCATCCAAAAAAGGATTAGGGCATAAATAAAATATTTTAAGTACCTGCCGCCAAAATGAATGAAGAAAATTAGGCGCCAATTTTGAAATGGACATAATATATTTTAAGTACCTGCTGCCAAAATGAATGAAAAAAATTAGGTGCCCATTTTGAAATCGACGTGAAATTTACTTTCAATGTGGTTAAACGAATCTCATCCGTTCATCATTTTCTGCCATTTTTTCAACTGTTTTTTCGTAGTTTTTTATTGTAGCGTGAAAAGATGGTTTAAGTGAGGGTTTAAGAGTATGTTTATTAAAATGAAAATTACAACAAAGATCTTAATAATGAGCACATTTAGGTTTTAACATTATGGCATCCTTTATCCTACTTATTAATTTGTTTTTATTTTATAAATTATAATTTTCTATTATTTAATTATTTAAAGATTTTTTTTTATAATGTTTTAATTTAAATTCCTTGGTACATAAATTTATCTTATTTATAAACTTATTCAAAATTGATTATTTATTATTTTAATAAAAAAAATTATAAATTGTGAACGATGATCTGCACCAAGCTAAACAAAGACAACACAAACAAGGTTAGTCATTCAAATTAGCACAAACATCATTCCCTATGAGATTCTTGATCATACTAAATGATGAAAACATGAAACAAAAGGACAAAAGAAAGCAAATGAAAGCATGTAAACAAACAAAATAGATCAAACCTCCATCCCATAGGGGGATTGGTGTCACTTTGATGTGGAAAGTGGCCCTTTCCCAATCCCTTTGATAAGCTTCAAAATCCTTGATGAATTTGGAGTAGAGTAGCAATGCTTAAGATTATGGATGAAAATAGATTTGATAAATGTCAATTTCCCTCAAAGATAGTGATAACAATTAGATGATTAATGGATGAAATGATCATAATGACTTTGTATGAGATTGTGGATCCATATTATGAAGAGAATGCTTCTATTTATAGGATTCAAGGGTTGAAGAGAGAGTGAAATTGGTGAATGTGGGATAAAATGGGAGCCAATGAGAATGTGCCAAGAGTCACAATTCTATTGGAGGAAGGTGAAGCACATTTTGGAAAATGTGTGAGTGGAAGAGGATGGAAGAGAAATAAATGAAATTGGTTGAGGATTTGAAAGGTTGTAAGAGGAATTGAATGAATGTTGTTGACATTTGAGAGGATGTAAGAGAATTTATTGCATAAATGTAAGAGTTATTGAGGATGTGAAAGGTTTTTGAAAACCTTTGGAGGGAAATTGAATGAGAGGTTGTTGAGAGGAATATTCCCTTGTGATGATAAGTAGATGAATTAGATAATTAATAGAAATTATTTTCATGTGCAACCTGGTTAGTTGACCATGGGTTGATTTAACTCTTGGGGAGTTAAAAGCTAGAGGAATTATTAATGATGATTAAAAAGGTGATTTAGGATTAATTAATCTAGAATTAATTAATTGGAATGGATTAGGAGATTGTGACATTTGATTTGATTGATTTAATCAAATGAGGGGATTTAATTAAATATGATGAATATTGGTTAGAAGAAGGGTGAATTAATCAATAAATTTAATTATTTGATTAATAGTTGAATTTAACTAAATAATGTTGATTATTTAATTAATTGATGAATTTGAAGTGATTTAGGAAGAAACAGTGTTAATTTATCAGAATTAGATGCATAGTATCAATCAAGACTTTTTTTGGTGTCTACATAAATATATAATTATATTATTATTTTTTTGACACGTAAGAGTTTGATATTTTATTAATAATAAGAAGAGCCATACAAAACGTCTGCTAAAGTAGGAAGAACCATCACCCAACCAGTAGCCAAAACAACTAGCAAAAACTCCTTCGATTAGCTCGAGAAAGACACAAAATTTGACCAAAAATGGCTTCAACCAAGCCAAAACCAAAAATCCCATATACTAAACAGCTAGCCAACGAGCAAATTTAACAAACAAAAAGAAGTTGAACCTTAGAGAAACCCATTCAATTTAGCAAAAGTATCAAAATCAACCGCCTAGTCCAAACCATCTTCCACCACTAGCCCTATCTTCCTTTTCAAAAAATCCATAGCCACGGTCGAGACCATCCAATGCCTCATAAGCTTAGCCCCTTTCAAATCCAGAAGGAAAGGGAAAACTTTCACCGCCTCATCAATTTTCTAGAGTAGCTCCAAGTCCGCTGGTCACGAGATTGTTTTGCCAACAATTGTCGCCTTTAAAATCTCCTCTAAACCACTCATCAAATCCTCATGAAACAGGCGCACGAGTAGTTCCTTGGCCTCTACCTTAGACACCTCGACATCCAACAATGAAACCAAGAAGTGTGAGGAGATATAGGCATTATCCCTCACATACTCCTTCCTCTCCAAATGGCCTTTCCCTAAGACCATTTTTACCACTACCAAAACCAAAGGATCACTATCCAAGTAGGACATGCTTAAGCTGTTGGTCAGTAATTTCTCTGAAGGAAGCTTGTCTCTCCGTTGGCAACAAAGAAATGGGTGTGTCCACACCAAACAAATCCAACCCCTCCATAGACACAAAAATTATAAACTTGGAGTGACCAAACTTTGCCATCTTCGAAGCCACCAGAAGTTGAACTCCATCGACCAAATTGCCACCAACAATAACCACTGCAACCCACACTCTAACAACCCACCGACACCAACTCCCATTAATATTACCCATGACAACAAAGACGAACTCACATCACACAATCGAGAAATTATTTCGATGCAAGGCAATCTGTCCTTCGCCTTCAGCCTTTATTGCAAGGCAAGCCTTGAAATGATAGCAGTTCACCAGCTAACATCAATGCATGTACTCATCACATATGGAGTACTCCGAGGCATACACCACCTGTCAATTCCAAACCCTCCACTCAAACCAACGACAACCTTCACATTAATGAGATCATGTATGAGCCAAGTCACACCCATGTGAAATCCCTCTGCCAACGTGGAGGGGTGCCCACCTAGCCACCCACATATATAATTATATTATTAATTATTATTATATATATAACATTTTTATAATGATTAATTAATAACTATTATATTCTTATTTAATACAAAATATAATTAATATATTATATATTTTATATAATACAGATTAAATTATATAATTATATACAATATAATTATATTTATAAATATATATAATAGTATATATAGGTTGTATTATTATTATTTAAATATAGATATATTATTTACTAATATTATATATAATATAAAAATCAAATATAAAAATATATAGGTTATTATTTATTTATTACTATAGATATATTTAAATAATAATCTATATATTTTTAATTTAAATATAATAGTAAATAATAGTAGTAAATAATAGTAATAATAATAGTAAATATAATAATAATAATAATGGATCGTGGCTTTAGCGTCCCAGCGGTATAGCGGGGTGCAAAATAATCTATATTAAAAAATTAAAAAATAAAAAAATAATCTACCATGGTGCAAAATAATCTATACTAGCATTTGCACCAAAAGGAGGTACAATGGTTACGTTGATTGTAATTTATATAAAAATAGAATTATAATTGACCTTCTAAAATGGAAATATTACAAGAAAAAATTGTAGAATCATTAATCTTGGTTTAAATGTTGGAGTTTAAAAATAATATTTTATAAAAAGAAGAATTTTGTTGTACATGATCATATTTAATCAATGGTCCCCCTTTTCAGATCAATTGAGTAGAGTAATTAGAGTTGTGCAAAAACAATAAAAGCAATAGGAATATTGTGCATACAACATATGTAGGTGTTGTAGCTGTATGCAATCATAACTAAATAGTAAAAAACCAACAAGGAGAGAAAAAGAGGATGTATAACGATCAACAAATATATGCTACAAAGTCTTGTTTTACATGGATGGAGGTGTATGCAATCATAACTAACCATTCAAAAATCAACAAGGAGAGAAAAAGAGGATTTATGTTTTCCTAAAAAGCTCACTTTTCCTTCGGTAGAGTTATTAGCATATTCACTGACCATAGAAGTACCTTCTCTAGGGCGTACATGATAGGGCCCCTATTGAATGCCACTCTAGGGAAAAATTTGTGAATGAGCCCTAGTCCAAAACTATCATTGTGCTTGCCTTGGACAACAAAACCCATATTCAAATGGTGGTGAAGTGCTGCTAAAGAGTGCTAGAGGCAGAGCAACAACAATAGAATAAACTAGTTTGTCTTTTGAAGGAGCTCCTTTTGAAAGGAAAGAACATAGAAAACGTTTTTGGTCATGCATGTTCGATGGAGTTATTATCATATCCACCACCAACCATAGAAGTACCTTCTCTAGGGTGTACATGACGGGGCCCCTATTGAACGTCACTCTAGGGAAAACTTCGTTAATGAGCCCTAGTCCAAAACTGTCATTATGGTTGCCCTGGACAACAAAACCCGTATTCAAATGGAGATGAAATGCTACTAAAGAGTGCTAGAGGTAGAGCAACAACAATAGAATAAATTGGTTTCTCTTTTGAAGGGGCTCCTTTTGAAAGGAAAGAACATAAAAAACATTTTTGGTCATGCATGTTCTGTTACTGACCTCAATTTGCTGCAATCTCCCACCCCGCTGACTAAAGCTACAAAAACCAAGCCAAAAATACCAACCTCAACACATTGTTAGCAAAAGAATCCCCAACATGTTTCTAGTGTAGTTTAACTGTGAATGTCTATATCCAATAAATAGAAGATGTGGAAATGGGATGAATATTGATCCCAAGTTATCTTATTAATTACATGCCATGTGAAAATAGAAGTGTCTTTGTCAGAATATGAGATGGAAAAAGAACAATGTTCTCCTCCCACATTTTGGCCCTCTATACTAGACCCATCATCAAGGAAAGGATTAATGAAAAACATTAGAAACTAATCAATCTATGCAATTGATCTCAAAAGAACATTGCAATTTGGTACATCAACCATGGGACTTGCACCCCAAATGCAGGGAGAATGACAAGTAAAAGTTACATAGGATTCACATCACCATAAATGTTAGCACTAAGACATCATCCATGGGACTTGCACCCCAAATGTGGGAAGAAACAAAAGGAACATAGAGTGTGATACAATACACATCATCAAATGACCATCTATGCCCATAACAATCACAACCAAGAATAATTCACAGGATATTACATATATCAATGATAACCAAATGAAATTAGCAATACAATAAAAATAACTCAAGTAACTGCAAGCAATTTATACTAAGATGATCAAAGAAATTCAAAAGGTTACCCCAACAAATAGAAAATGGTCCAATCCTTCATAGAGTGATAGACAAAGACACCAAGAAGAACCCATATTAATAGCAACCATAATTAATAAACACCAACAAATCCTCACCAACAACAAACTCGAAACCAAGGCATAGACACACCAACATCAGAAAACACCCAATATCTATTTATACATATAATATCCATCTCCCTACCCATCGTTTCCCTTCTCTTCATCATAAACACTCTTATACAAATTATAAACCAAATCAATTAATAGGTCATTGACACTCATCCTAAAAATCAAAGTCAACTTACACCATATTTTTTTTAATCAATATTTTTCAAATTTGAAGAATTTACAGTCAAATGTCTGCAAATGTCAAATAAACGAATGCTACAATTTTGAGTGATAGAGACATAGTTAAAAATTGGAAATTACCAAGAAAGTTCTTTTGAGAACTACTTATCAACCAAACAATAAAAAAAATTAAAATTTATATCTTATAAACTTTTAAAAATAATTCAGTTTGTCTTGTATGCAATAGGATGTTTTAGCCAATCGAACCAAGGATCAAGGTCCCACCCCTAAAACAAAATTAATTTGATTACTCTTACTATATTACAATAACTTGATTTTTTATCCAAAACATTGATACAAAAATATTTACACATATCATGTCTTACACTCTTTTGCGTCATAAAACATATATACAATTTTGGGTGATAGAAACTTAATTAAAAATTGGAAATTACCAAGAAAGTTCTTATGAGAACTACTTATCAACCAAACAATACAAAAAATGATATTTAAATATCTTATAAACTTTTAGAAATAATTTAGTTTGTCTTGTATGCAATAAGACGTTTTAGTCAATCGAACCAAGGCCCTAAATCAAAATTAATTTGATTACTCTTAAGATGTTAAAAAAATTTGATTTTTGATCTAAAATATTAATAAAAAATATTTACACATATCATGTTCTTTTATATTATAAAACATTAATTTTAAAAAAATATGTTCTTTTACATCATAAAACATTATTTTAAAAAAAAATATGCACAGTTATAGCAAAAGTATTCTGAATTATTTTTATATTCTTTTATTTAAATTCTTTAAAGATTATTTATTGTATAAATACAATGCAACAAGCTGCATCTTGAAACCTATGAATTTAATAGTAGAGATTTTGGGTGGCTTATAGTCTGTGTTGAATCTACTGAATGGCTGAGGAAGGTGTTGTAGGACCAAATGGGAAATTGGAGGGAGCCCATGGGACTTCCACTGAGGAGGTTTACAAGTATCAAGATGTAGGCTCTGCATATTAGGTCTGTTAATTTCAGTAACTTAACTGAAATATTTAGTTTTGAAGAGAATGAATTATTTTTTTGAGCAACATTACTTCATGCTAAGCAAAGTGGAGAGTAACAAAGAGTTAGAATATGCAAGTATTACATAGATTTGGCTTTCAAATAGAATTTCTAACATTCAAATTTTATTATGTTCTTTTGTGACATTTTGTCATATTTTGTTATTTTTCTATGAGGGGTGTTTGGTTTGTTATTGTGTTTTTTCTTGGTGTTCCTTGTTGACTTTTCTAGTAGTTGATATTTCGGCTTCTTTGTAAAGGGTTTGGCCCCTTTGCTTCATAGCTTTGGTAAAAAGTCTTAAGATAATAAAAAATATTAAAATTTGTTTTACTATTTCTAAATTACTATTGACTGTTTAACCATAAAACTTAAAGATCATAAATTTTGATTTCTAGTGTTTACTGGTCTGTCATCTAACATAATTTGAAATACATTACAAAGCAAACAAAAGAAGTTTAAAATTTAAATCATATGTTGGACCGGGTTTTCTTGTGTCCATAGCCTACTTGGACCCTGACAACAGTAAGAAGCATTTATCTTTCAATGTTGACAAATGATTATATTTGATAACTTGTTCAATGACTTCTCTTGTATCTCATAGTGGAATTAGACTTATAGGGAGGTGCAACATACAAGTATGAGGTATGCAACCATCTAAACATTCAACACCCAGTTGTGAAGGGATAAAAAACATTCACAATTTTCCTTGCTGAAATTTGATATAACTCAAAACCCAAATAAGTCCTTGTAATAACAAAGTAAACTGTGTACTACTTTGTAGCTACTTTGGGTCATTCTCCTTGCCTGTGCTTTTTCCCTGCTTCTCCAGTCTCGAGCAACCAATTTGGGAGTTGCCACAAGTTGGTTGCACAAAGTACTTAGGCCAAAAGATATTACTTTTAGTCAATAATTAAGTCAAGAGTTAATTTCCTGGCTTATTTTGTAGGCAAGCACCTTGCAGAACATTGCAAAACAGAGTACCCTAGAAGAGTAAATTACATACTATGGCTGCTGGCAAAAGGGGCTATAATTGCAGCCAACATTCCTGAAGGTTTGAAACTACACATTCATATTCTGTATCTATTTTAACAGAGTCAATAGGAACATAGTGATAATTGCGTGCACCTATTAGATAGATCTATATTCATTGAAAAGGCTTTAAGAGCTCTTCTTATATTTTGGAAGGTCCATTCAATTATTTTGGTCATTTGTGCACCTTACTAACTTCATTCTTTGAGTCTTTCATTATTCACTGCTTCTATAACTAAAGTCTGTGTTTGCTTGCACCATATCAGCTATTAGTAACTAATTTCCATATTTTCCTGCTCCATATCAGTTATTGGAACAACTACTACACCGAATTAGCTATTTCACATACCTGTATGGGTTGGGGTCCTCATAACATGACTCAATACTCTCCTCCTTAGAGTGCAGCAATATTGGGTACTCATTTTCAATTTCCAACTTGCATTATATTTAGTGCTTTCAGATTTTCATAGGTTTGATGTATTTTGAATTGTATATATGGACAAGTGTATAATTGTTTTTCGCCAACATTTTTGGTCTAACTTATAGACCCCTCTTCAATCATGTCTAGAAATATGTGCTTCAGATTAACCAACCTCGTTCTTGATTAATATTTTTCTAAATTGAAGAATCTTCAGTCCATATGAAGAAAATTGAAAGCACACCCAGAAGAAATTTTGCATATGAAAACAGACCCAGATGAAATTTGGCACCTAAAATCAAACCTGATGAAAAAAATTAAAAATAAAAAAAATGTCGGGGTAGATGAATATAACTCACTGTCAAACTTGTTGCCACCATGTTTCTCTTTCTCTTTCCTTATTTCAGATTTGAATCCTAGCAATCACAAGTCAGTTTTGTATTCTTATCTTGAATTGGGAAGATAATAAATTTGAGACCACCACTATTGTAAGAGATCCATTTCTCACTGAGTAAGCATTTCCCCACTACAATGCTACTTTGCCCTCTTTATCCTGCAAAACATACAATTAACCCTTTTTACAATGGTGAATACTAAAAATATTTGCCATTTCCAAACCCTAACTAAAAAACAAACTAAAAGAGCTCACCACTGCAGCAAAGATAGTGTGCATGGAAGCATCATAGAGAATAAAGACAAAAGTGCTTTTTAAAAAGCTTGAGCATTTGATCGGGTGGGTAAGAAATCATGGGCCAACATATCATGTCAGTGCCCCCTTGAGTTGGACTTTGAAGAGCTAATGGATCCCAGAGAGAAAGAGTTGTGTAATGCATCATCAAGTATAGTAGGTTTGGGCATTGAAGTAAACTGCATTGACAAAGAATGTATCTAAAGCTCACTAGAATCTCAGGAGGCGAGTGTGGCAAAAGTGAAGGGACAGGCAGGTTCAACAGTTAGAGAAACATTCAACAATGCAGCTAGCAAATCAGATTTGAAGGAGAAAATGGACAACTCTGACATGGAATTATTGAAGGATTTACTCATCAAAGCAAAATTAAAGGGAAAAAAGGACACATTGATAAGGTGTTGTCCAATGTTGTATCAAATGGTGCAGATTTGAAGGATAAATCAGAGTGCATTGAAATGTTGGTCTCAGAGTCTCCATCCTATAAGACATGTTTAAAGGATAAAACTAAGTGCATTGATACAGTGTTATCAAAGTCTCTAACAAATGGATCAAAGGATCAAAATACTTTTGCAAATGTCACAAAATTATCTAACAAAGTGTCAGCTAATTCCAAATCACATGCTTTGGCAATTTCTAGGAAACTTGTACAGAAGCAAAAATTGAGACTACAATCAACTCCAACTCATGAGAGAAATGTGTAAGTGGAGTAAACTGACTCAAAATATTGTCCTCCAATAGTCCTTAACTATAAACCAACTTTTGACAAGAATTTAAAGAAAGAAGCCTACATGAAAGCGAGAATGCACCTTCTAGCTGTAAGATGGAAATTTGAGTTTAAAAATTGTCATGGAAAGGGAAGATGTGATATACACTATGTTTCACCAAAATGCCATAATTACTATTCTCTTTATAAAGCTTGTTTGGCATGGAAGGAGGAACAAAAGCGTCAGGCCCTGATAGATGGGAATTGTGAAGATAATGTAGAGGTTGAAACATCAAAGAATAATATGTTAGGTAGTGCATCTGCATCTCTGCACCTACAGAATGCTGGATTGAGGGTTAGGAGAAACAAGTTGGCTTGCAGTATTAAATTTGGAAAGAAGCCACAGAGAGTCTTTATCTCATCAGAAGTTGCAAGGTGTGAATTCAACACTGACAATAATGCTGAAGATGCTTTCAAAATTTATAAAGGATTGAAACAAGGGATTAGCAAGGGTGGGAAGCTTTATAGTCATGGCAATAAGCAGAGAATTGTTACATGTGATGTTTTACATTTACCAGAACCATCTAAGAGGAGAAAGGTACATGATATTCAATCAAAATGCTTTAACAAGGACATTGTGCAAACAAATGTAGGCACAAAAGGAACAAAATCTAAGAATTTTGGGCAAGGTCTAGAACGGGTTACTTTTTCAAGCAGTAAAAAGCATAAATTCAATTTAGAAGATTCAGTGGGAGGTCAGAAACAAAAAAAATTCAAAACGTTGCCACCTTCTACTGAAAAGAAATGGAAAATCAACCAATGGTTACCAAATGCAGTTACTTATTTCTACTCTAGAAAAATCAAAGGATTTATCTTCAAGTCAAGGCAAGCGTATTGTCCACCCTGTTTTATCATGGATGATAGAAAATGACATAGTGGCTGAAAACTAGAGAGTTTTTTACTGGAATAGAAAGGAAAACTACTCAATGGTAGAAGGTTGGATAACCCGGGAGGGAATTCAATGTAAATGTTGTAGAAATGTATGTTCTCTTAGTAATTTTGAATTCCATGCAGGAAGAAAACTTCATTGCCCTTCAACCAATATTATTTTAAAAGATGGAAGGTCATTGTTGCAATGCTTGATGCAGGTATTGGACAGCAATAATAGGCCAAAGAGGCATGGATCCCCAACAAGAGGACTAAGAAAGAAAAAAGCTCAATTCCAAAGCGATGACATCTGTAAGATTTTTCATTTTGGTGGAAAATTGATCATATGTGATCATTGCCCAAACTCATTCCATATAGAGTGCATTAACATGGAGGTATGGTCTACTGTGATATTTGTTAATCAACTCTTGTTTGTAAGTTGGATGCATGATTTTTGTCATTTTTCTTTCATATGTACCAAGCTATCAATGCATAGAACATCAATTGTGGAAGTGCTTTTGCATTATAAATTGTTGTAGCTAATAGTGTGATAACCCTGGGTTATTTTGAGTGATACAGTTTTAAATTTTATCCCTGGCAATAGTCTCTTGTGCAGCTTGGTGTAGAATAAGGATCATCATGGTAAACATTAAACAACAGATAATGAATTATAACTTTAGTCCAATTAGTAGGAGTTGAATCATGCAAATAATCATATTATTATAGCCACATTTTTGTAATAGAGATAGAAATTGTTGGTGTACAGTCAGATCTCAGTTACAAAGCAATGCATCAACAATTTCCTTCACTTGCTATATATCTGTAGACTGACCTAGGGTTTTACAACAACAATAGACTAAGGAAAAAATTAATATGAATCACTTAAATATTGCATGCCTGCACCCTGCAATATGATGGATCTATGTATGCTATGGTGGCCTGAGGGTTTGCTGGTCTGAACCTTACAGGTATGGTGATCTGGTTAAGGTCCACTCCTTGTAAACAGTGGTTGGATTTGGTGATCCACTTATGAATCTAGGTGATGGCCTTGTAGGTTGTGTGAGGTGGTGTGATTTGGTTTGTCTTTCCATGCTGGAAAAATAAATGCGATGTGCAGTTGTGCTGGAGTTCTCAGTTTGTGCGCTGTCCTTGACCCAAGTGTGTTGCCTTCAACCTAGCTAGTGTTGATGGTCAAAATAGCACAACAACATTAAATAGAATATTACTATTCTATTTCTCCTGAAAGAGAAAGATAACACATGAAAATCTAACTCCCAAGGTCCTAGTAATTGGTTCTCAATTATGCTGATTTCACTCAGTGGTTGATATAACTATAATGTTCAAGGGGCCTTTGCTAGTAACAAAGAACAAGAATGCATAGCATCAAGTAGTCTACATTTGGGTGGTTTTAAATAAAATAAATGTTAGGGTTAGAGATGGCAGATATCTAACAATTAAATGCAGATTTAATTAATAAACAGAGAAACTAAAACACACACAGAATAAATCATAACATAGATAATTTAACATGGTTCACCCAATCCGGGCTACATCCACCAAATCGCAACCATCCAATACTTTTATTATCCAATGTAAAACCTATTACAATCTTGCGAATAATCGCGTTTTTCATCATACTGAAAATACCCATCCGAACCCCTTTTATCAAGCTTAGAAGCTTCCAATTTTTTTTGGGTTCTACAAAATTGGATTTTTCTTTTTTCATTGATTATTCCCTTTTTCAGTGATAGGGGCCGAGGTGTACAGTATACCATAGGCTATACAGTATAGCACGATTAGTCGCCACATACCAACAATAAAAAGATGAAACAAAGATTTAAATCACATAAACGTGAGTAAAATTCTTACGTACCCAGACATGCATATCAGTAATGAGTGTTCATTTCACCTAACCACAACTATAGAAAGATACAATCCATAGAATAAACTATGCTACTACATACGTCCATAATGCTAATTTAGATACCATCAATATTCACTAAAATTACTTCAAACAAATCACTCACTCATCATCCAAAACACAGATCAAATGAATACAACAACAATTTAATTCACAAATAATCCAATGATATGATCTTGAATCCAGTTCCTTCTATTGACTTTCATCAAATAAGAAACAATTAAGCACAACAAAATCACTGGCGTATGGATTGATCATGTACCATTAACCTTATCAAAATAGATCCAAAGTTTAAAATCATAACATGAAAATGTATGAGAACTGTAAAATAATCAATCCTTTTTACTAAACTTTTTAGAGTACTTTTCTAAAACATTGAAATCCTAGATATAGTTTCTATCTTCTATCATCAGGTGGCTGATCTTTCTTCAATTAGCCGACCTTTACAAAGTAGATTCTAATAATACATATAGGGTGCCACATGCACCAGTTTCTTAGTCATCAATCAAGATCCACAATTCATGGAGTTGAAACTGAATGTAGAAGTAGACTCAAGAATCCCTATTTTCAAGGCTGATCACTCTGTTGTACAAAAAAGGAATTCTGATAACCCAAGAAGGAAGTAAAACCCACGGATCAGACTCAAAGTTGAACTTATGTCAAAATCCACAAAAAAAGGAGAAGAGCAGGTGGAGTATGACGCAAAGAGTCAGTCACTTTTGCACTGAATGCTCAAGGATGTACTCGTCATAACTAGAGAATATATGTTGAAGAGTACTTAAATCCGGCCCAATCACCTTCAAATTTAATTCTTTCAAATTATGTAGAAACCAACTTTTGCATCTCCTTTCACTTAATTAGCTCCTTTATAGCAGTTCTTACCTCCTCCTGGATATCCATAAATTGATCCAACAATAAATTCTCCCCATCATCTCCCTTTTGCATAATCTCCTCAAACCTACCCCTCCATTTCTCCCTTAGTTTATCCAATGACATACCTTCTTTATTGGAGGAATCTAAGTTGATTAAAATGGCCACAACTACCTCTAACTCAATCATCTATTGATTCAAGTCTTTACTCATTTCTCAGACTTCTTGATGTCCATGCATAGCCCTAGACTTGTATCTTATGATGCTCATAGTCTTTTCAGCAAAATCTTCATTACCAAGCTCAAGAATTGAATATTCTAACAAGGTGGATTTGGGCACTTTGCTGACATCTTCAAGCCTTTTAACATATTCCTTATATTCATCATCCTGCTTGTCTAAATCCTTAGCCTGCTGGTCTAGATCTTCTGCTAATTCAAGAGTAGCTTTATGAATCTTAGAGCCCTCAACAAGAACATCATCAACCTCCTGGTTGAGCTTATCCAACCACTTATCCATCATCCCTACCTTTCTTTTCATTAGAATCAAATCATCTACTTCCCTCTTTGTTAACAAAACCGAGGATTCAGGAAGAGCAGCTTGTTGAGAAATGTGTGGACAACCTTAATTGGAAATTTAATTCATCACAAACAACCTTAGCTTCCTGAATGTGTGGAAAGAAAAAAGCTCCCAACTTCATTGGAAATTTAAGGCAACCAGTCTTGTGTTTGTTGTCAAACTGGAAATTAACAGCCAAGGCTTGATAAATAAACTCCATTAGGATGATCCTATCACCACAACACCTAGGTAGCAAATGGGGGTGACCATTAAATCTTGCTAACCTAAAATAGGTGAATGTGGGGTACTGGATAAACCAATGCCCCCATTCATTCACAAAATCCATTGCCTCCCTACTAAGTCTATACCCAACATCATCATTAAGCTTGTTAATAATGATATAAAGAAAGGCGTCACTAACCCTTTTATAATGTTGCTCTGATGCCTACAAGCTGAGCTGGTTATACTACTCCCACACTCTCTTCTTTCCTTGAGCTTCCCCCAATATACCTACTGTCTGAAGTCTAGGAAAAATCCCCATTCAGGCAACTGCATAAACCACATAGGTCATAAAGAAATGCTTGGTTTCTCTCACCTTTATCATCTGATTGTGAATGTTGTTTGATATTGTTGCCTCCCATCCAAAATAGTTTGAATGAAAGGAAACATCCATTCTTTAAATAGTGAAGCATCCCTTTTACCAAACACCCTAGAGAGGAACATGATTATATCTCCAATTTCTTTACTAAAGTCCACCCTCTTAGGCTGGTCTGGAAGCTTGGTCAGAGACTTCTTCTCCACCCTCATCCAAGTCTTATTCATGTGAAACCTATTCCTCTCCTTATTATCAATGTAAAGCTTTAAAGCCTTTGCTTCATTCAATTGCTTAGGATTCTTGGGACTAGGTATATGAAACATGAATTTAATCATTGGAGGTGTGAAGTCAATAATGACATCACCCTTTACATCCACACACTGCCTAGTAGCAGGGTTATATGCTCTAGCTGTTCCAAGAATCAACTCCGGACATTGGACAGATAGGGGAAAGAGTGCATCATGTGCCAGTCTTGACTGAACAATCCTTTA
This sequence comes from Sequoia sempervirens, assembly GCA_007258455.2. NCBI lineage: Eukaryota > Viridiplantae > Streptophyta > Pinopsida > Cupressales > Cupressaceae > Sequoia > Sequoia sempervirens. The sequence goes on from VDFB02073716.1 coordinate 18,011, forward strand.
TGTCCTTCCTGTGACCTACTCCTCAGTGAATGTCTCCTCATGCAACTCTTCATAGTTGAAAGGACCCAAATTGGTGTTAGTAATATTAATCTAGTCAGAGTCAATTTTGCTAGCTGTGAGGACAACCTCCCTATGCTTACATCTCAAGGTATATGGGAGTTGTTCCACTTTGATATTTTTTGGCCTAAGTCCTTGCCATGAAGTTTTACCTGGCTGGCTCCTTTGAGAGGCCTCATCTGATGCTCCCGACATTTCTTAATACCTGCAACAATTCCCTATATTAGATGAACAAAGAATCTAAATTATTCAATCATATAATCACTGCTCCATCCTCCTAAGATAACATTTACTTGGTCAAACCATACCTTTATTGGAGGTGGAACTGTAGAAGTATTATGCATAAACAATATTTCTTATCATGCGGCAGGGCTGGGATCAAAACAAAACCAAAACATGGTCGAAGGCAAGACGGGAATGACAATCAAACCAGAAACAAATGTTAGCTACCAAGTTCAACTTCCTCTCCGGATCCACTTCCAACCAGAGTAAAGATAGTCATCATAATAATGAATGGGAATGGAATAATTCCAGCAAATGAAGAGTATTTAAAACGAGGCGGTCATATGAACCCTAAACCCTAGGTCACATGGGCCCCAAAGGAAAATTATAAATAGCCTAGTTTATCCCTCCTATAGCTCCTCCATACAAAAGTCATTAAAACCATGGAAAAGGTTATATTGCAAAACCCTAATGCGCTCGATATGTTATTTCAAAAAACTAGGGCACAACGAGAAACCCATATGAACAACCCAAAACCTATGTGAGAAAACCAGAACAGGGTCTCAAAAATGAAATATATTACCCAAGTAAGGAAACCCCTTCAAATATCGAAACCCTAGTAAAAACTAGAGCACGAAAAAATGGACATGTCACGAAAGTAACAATCGAACAAACAACAAAACCAAAAAATGACAAACGACAAACAAACCCAAAACGAAACAGAATGGAAAGAAGGAACCAAACAAGCAGAACACAAAGAAAAGCACAAAATCCAACAAAGGAAACAAAAAAAAAAGAAAAAGAACAAAACACCTCTCACGAATGTGCCAAAATAACACACTCGAAAGAAGAACAGGAGAAAGAAAGACAAAGAAACCTACCTCAAAAAGCTCCTCAGGATTGACTAGAAAATTGCCAAGATTCGCTCCGCAATTCACCCCCACGATCAAATCGATTATCTTAAGACTTTCCTAGCCGTGGTTTGCTTTAAACAATTCGGATAATAATAACAATGAGGCAGTTTAAGCATAATTAAACCTTTAATCGTTAATTCACGTGCACAAACAGGCTGCATTTAATGCCATAAATGCGGTAGTTCAGGGACGGAGCCAACGATGCGAACAAACAGTTAAGTCAAGTCCACAAAACATCAAAAGGTAAGGTGGATGTAGAGCCAAGTTAGAGACAAAATAAAGAAACTAGACTAAGTTACCTACTTCATTTCCAACCCTGGATCCGGCCTCGACAAAAGGACCGACCAGCAAATGACAAATGGAGACGGGAGCGGAGACAAAAACCAAAATCAAACTTTCACAAAGTTCGAAGTTCCATTCTAGTTTTGGATTTGGTCCCGACCAAAGGGAAAAGAACAACACAAGAACAAGGGAAGTGGGACTAGAGCGAACCCTAGACCTGGCCCGAACAACAAAGAGCGAGAAAGAAAAAGAGCGGAGTCAAAGTCAGGATGGGAACAAAAAATGGAAACTTAAAACTTCCCTATGTGAGTTCTAATCCCAGTTCCACTCCTGCACGAGCCAACAAAGAAAACAGAAGGAAACAACCAACAAACAGGAGAACAGACCAACCCAAGTGCTAGTCAAAAACAACCAATGAAACAAGGGAAAAACAAAAGAGAAGGGCAGAGTCAGAGTCGAAATAATATCTGAACTAGAAACCTTGAAAGAGTTCCATGTTTAGATTTGGTTATGAACCTGCCTCTGACAAAACAAAAGACAAACTTAGGAGCAAAACAAAGAACTCCTAAGACCCAACCAAACAACTAAAGGCTAGAAAAATTGTTTACCCATTTTTAAGATATCGATGAATTCAGTCACCCCAAAAATTATAATTTATGAGACATGTTAACTTAAGTGTGATTAAAATATTTAAGTAAAGTTGAGCTGGAGTCTCTAATGTAGGTCCAACATAAACTACTGCTTGAATCTGAGTGTGTGCATGCTTATGGTGCATCCTTCTTTATTTGAGCTTTCTCCACACCTAAACAACTATATCTACAATCCAAGCTACATGGGTTGAGTCCTTCGACTGTTGTGTAATGGAATCCTGGGTATTGCTTCGCTGCTATTCAGGCGTCCATAGCCCCGATGGAGATACCTCTAGTTCTCTTAAAGCATTGATCTACTGCCAATCAGGCGTTCATAGCCCTGATAGAGATACTTGAATTACCCATTTAGTATTGAGTTTGCCTTTATTTTAGTGCTCTTTTTTTATCTCTTTTATAGGCCTTGCTTGTGAAAATTCTTTTAAAAAAACCTTCTCAATACAAAGACTTTAATAGTCTGAGATGTGGGTTGAGAACTACAGTGGATCCTATGACAGTCTTGGGGAAACAAAATTTTCACTTGAATTGAAGATATAATCACCCTGAGATGAATAGGCACTTTATAGTTGAATGTTTTATCTATTTTGTGACAAATTTCAATGATAGTTCAGGAGGTTATCTACAATATACCTTACTCCTAATAGCCTTCAGACTCATGCTAAAATGACCATAAGGCATGAATTTTAGAACAAAATCTTTCGAAATATATGCCTAAAAATGCCTAAACCAATTTCTCTGCTAGTGCCTACAGTATTCTTTGAATAACAACCCCAATGTTTTAAGATGAAAAGAAAAGAGAATCCCAAAAGAAGAAAACAAGACAGACACAAAACAACAAACAAATAAACAATAGAAGCAAAGAACCAATAATTACACAAAATACATATATACAATTAATTCAGAAACTCAAACCTTTACGATCCGAAGTAATGCTTGAGAAACTACTCATTGACTGGCAAAGGAACAGGTTCTCCTATCAAGGTGCTCAAACAAAAAGCGTTCTCACCCAAGATCTTGGCTACTTGATACAGACCTAGCCAGAGTCTATCAAATTTCTGGTGATCACCCTTTTTCTCCTTAGCCTTGTCGCACAACAACACCAGATCTGAGATTCTGAATGCCTTAATCTTAGCTCTTTCGTCAAACCAACGTTTGAAAACAACCTGATGTTTGAAAAACTACTATAGAGCAGCATCTCTCTGTTCTTCCATATTTAAAAGGTTATTTAGTCTTACCTCAATCTGGTCATCCCTTGTATAAAACTCTTGCATGAACTTAAGAACAGGTATCTGTAAGTGTATGGGGAAAACCGGATCTTGGCCATAGACTAGTTTAAGAACAGGTATCTGTAAGTGTATGGGGAAAACTAGATCTTGGCCATAGACTAGTTTAAAAGGGGAACTTCCTAGAGCAACCTTAATACAAGTTCGATCAGCCCATAAGGAAAATCTTAACTGGGTATGCCAGTCTCTAGGATTACTTTCAAGTAACTTCTTTATCACTTCTAACAGGTTCTTGTTAGTAGATTCTGCTACACCATTTCCCTGAGGATAATAGTTAGAGGAATACTTCAAGATAATTTTATGTTCGTAAGCCCATTGTATAAATGCAACAGATGAAAAGGTAGGGCCATTGTCACATACGAGGGTGAACGACACTCCAAACCTGGTAACAATGTTTTCAGTGAGAAATTTGATAACCACATCAGTGGTGTTGTTCTTGCATGGTTGAGCCTCAGTCCAACGGGTGCAATAGTCTATAGCAGTTAGGATGAATTTGTGTCCTACAGAAGAATTAGGATTAATTACCCCAACAAAATCCAATGCCCATTGGGAAAATGGTCTTACCTCATATATTGGTTATAGAGGCATTGCTGGATTATGCTCCTTTAATGCAAAAATATGACATGTATGCCATGTCCTGACGTGTTGATGTGCATCCCTAAACACATGGGCCCAATTATATCCTGACCTGAGGATTTGATGAGCCAAATAATCTACTGATCTATGTCCTGTGCCATGCCTACCATGGAATTCAACCATGGCATGCTTGGCTTCTTGCTGATCCAGACATCACAAGTACACCCCCTCATAATTTCTTCTGTATAGAGCCCCTCCTTTGAGCATGTAATGAGCACTCTTCAGCCTCAGTGCCCTCCTCTGGGTAGCATTCATTCATTCAGGGCATCTATTATTGAGAAGGAAGAAGATCAAGTCAGTATACCATGGGTCCTTGGTAAACGAGTGCATAGTATATTGCTAACAGGTAATATTCTTGTCAGCCTCTACCATGGCCTTTGATAAACCTTGTCCTCAAACAAGTTTCATTGGATGGATCTCTAAATCATACTCTTGCAGGATAGCCATCCATTTTCCTCTTCTTTCCCCTAATTCACTTTGCATAAGTTGAGACTTAATCGCTGGATTAGACACTATAGCAATAACTTGGCTTCTCAAAATATAATGCCTAAACTTTTTTATTGCTCGGACCAACACAAAGGCCTATTTTTACAAGGGTGGGTACCTGACTTCTGAATTCTTGAATGGCGAGCTCATGAAGGCAATTGGTCTTTCATCTCCTTCACCTCTACGTTGTGTTAGGACTGATGCACATGAATGATTAGATGCAAATGAATAAATATAAAAGGGCTTCAGGTAATTTGAGTTGGTCAAGACCGGTGCCTTAGATATTGATTGCTTAATCTGCAAAAATGCAGATTTAGCCTCATTACTCCATTCAATTTTAGCATCTTTCTTCATCATCTCGTTGAGGGGTTTGACAATTTCTGCAAACCCTGTTATGAACTTCCTTACGAAATTAATCCTCTTGAAGAAGGACCTCATCTCCTTTTTACTGCCTGGCATCCTCAATTTCAAAATAGCCTCAACTCTATAGGGATCTATGGATATTCCCTTTTATGATATTAGATGCCCTAGAAGTTTCCCTTCAGAAACTCCAAAGACACACTTCTGGGATTTAGAGATACTCCATAGCTGATATATCTTTTAAGAACCTTTGCTAAATAAACAACATGATCCTTTCTTTTCTTAGAAAATATTGTCAAGTTATCTACATATATAATAATACACTTACCTATCAAATCCTTAAAAGCCACATCCATTGCACGCTGAAAGGTTGCTCCAGAATTAATGAGGCCAAATGGCATGCGTCGATAGGAAAATGTACCCCATTTTGTAGTGAAGGTAGTTTTCACCCTATCCTCATGACTAACAAGCACTTAGTTATATCCAGAATAGCCATCTAAGAATGACATCATCTGGGATCCATTAATAGTTTGTAATACCTCATCAAGAGAAGGAAGTGGATAGTTATCCTTCTCTGAGGCTTTATTCACAATCTTCAAGGTCCCATTCTCCCTGATCTCTATCTGATTCATCTATGATCTTCCCTTCAAAGACATCTAAACTTGCCAAGAAGGAAAGTATGTGTTGGTCATCCTCAAAGACCTAAAAATTCTGAACATTATCAAGAACTGTTGGGATTGAAACTAGCTCAATTGAAAATATTTTCAATTTGGAGTTCTGCATAGGCTCCAAAGTACTAGCAGTAACTACCAAAGCATCTGCAATATGATTTTGCTCCCTAGGAATCAAAGTAATTATGAAAGCATCAAAGTCCTCGATCAGATTCCAAACCCTATTCCTATAAGCAACCAATCTTTTATTATGGCAAGTATATTGGTTGCGAACCTGTTTGATAAAAACTTCAAAGTCCCTCATCACCATAATAAATGTGACCTTCTTTTGATGAGCAAACATTAAGCCCCTAGCAAGTGCTTCATACTCTACCACATTGTTTGTGCAACCAAACTGTAGCCTAGAGGAAGCAAAGTAAGTCTTCCCCTTTAGATTGGTTAATTCCACCCTTGCTCCACTTCCTGAATTGGACTTAGAGCCATCAAATTTCAGAATCCATAATTGATCTATGGTTGGAATCTCTTTCTTTTTCTGGCCTACAGTCTTTTGCTTGGTAGAAGTATATGGTAGCTTAGACTGGTGCTGATTATCAGTACTTGAAAGTAACTGGGGGCACAGTTCATTAGAAGATTTTCCTAAATTGAAAATATGTTCAGGAAGTGATTCCTAAACCTCCCCTTGAGCTAGGTCATGATTTAGTACCTTTGTCACCAATTCCCTAGGCATTGGAAGTGTTTCTGGGGTAAGTGTATTTGGAAAAGATTGAGACTCCTCAGTCTCTAGTGGTAATTCAGAACACAGAACCTAAGTCTGCTCAAGTTGAGAAGATGATTCCCTCTGAGTAGAGCCAACTCTCGTAAGGATGGTTGCATCCTTAGCTTGAAATGGAAATTCATTAGTAGAGGTCTAGGGTTGGCATTCACTAGTTTCTTCTACTGAGGAGACATGTTTTAAGATATCTACACAGGGTTGGCAAGTTAACTCAGAATGATTTTGGTAATGCACCCTACACCAGTTAGGAAGTAGGAGACTCCACATATCGGCTTCCTCTCCCAGTACTAGCCTATCCTATTGTAATTTCCTTGTTAGGACTTGCTGATTAACAGTAATTATTGGGTCATTTTGCTGTGAAAGGGGTGAGTCATCAAAATGAAGTACTAAAAAGGTCATGATTTCCTCCTACTTGTAAACTCCTATCTCAGTTTCAAAATAGGCTACCTCATTAGGGGAACCATATTCAGTGATCATGTGTTTGAGCCTGGGCTCACTTTCAATTTTGATCTAGCTTGCTATTCCTTTCCAGGGCAACCACATGTGTGAGAAACCCAAAGAAAAATATCCACCTAGACTTTTCATTAGGTCTCTACTCAAGAGCATACCATAGGTTTCTGAGATATCTGTGACTTGGACATCCACATAATTTTGGATCCTTGGATCAGATCCAATCTGTACATGGATATTTTTAAGCTCTCCTACCACATTAACTTCTGTTTTATCTAACTGGATAACCTTTTTATTTTTCTAGAGTGGGCTCAGACCTAACTTCCTACAAATGGAAAAGGGCATGACATTCCCTGATGCCCCAGAATCCAATAGACAATTATGTAAATTCTTTCTAAAAATTCTCAAACTTAGCAAGAAGGGTGGAGTACCAGTCTTACCTTTATAGAGAGCTGCATTCATCTCATTAGTAGGAGTCACCTTTTCTCTTCCTTTTGACCTATCTGCTTCCCCCAAGGCTTTCAACAAGATTTCCTTTTGAGCCGGGCACCATTTAAAAATATCAAAGACAGACATTAAAGTCTTTTACCTCTGCATCTTTGTAATGAAATCAAATTCTGAATCATTCCTAACCTAATATTTAGGAATTGAAGATGAATTACCTTTGTTCTGAGAATCTGATGGTCCCTTTGGTGGTGGTAGATTATTATCCACATTCTGATTTGGTAGGACCATGTTATTAGGAGGGGCAAAGGTCGTGAATGGCCCTCGGTTCTGATTTCTAAGGAAATGGCCTCCCTTCGTTTGGAAGGCTTGGTCATCATACACATCTTCTACTGCTTCATTGTCTTCCTGGTTGGGAAATGGAAGTTCTTCCTCAAAGATATCATATGCCATGGCAGTATCCGTTGATCCACTAGATTTGTTGGATGCACCCTAGAATGGAGCATTAGCTTGGGCTATCTTAACCATCTTTTCCATCTTTGGACAATTTACCTCAGAATGGACCACAATATCATGTAGTCTACACCAATTGGGCATGAGGTTGAGGTCTGCCACATTAGCAGTGTGCGGCTTCTCATCCCCCACTTGATAATTGTGGGAAACTCCTCCATTATTGGGTCCAGTATTCCATGGCCTATTGTTGTTAGGCCTTTGATTGTATCCTCTATTCTGAGTTTGATAGTTTTGATTAGAGGAGTTTTGGTTTTGGAAATTCCTATTGGCGTTCTGATTGGTATTATAATTTTGATTAGGATTTTGGTTAGGATAACCACCCTGATTAGAATATCCTCCCTAATTTTGAAAACCTTGGTTCTGGTTGTGAGGGGAATTTTGCCTAAGTTGAGACATGTCATTAGACATCTAAGAAAGTGTCTTTTTGAGAGTCTCCATCTCGTTAGTCAGTTGGAGAGTCTTTTCACTTTCTACATTCTTCACAACAAAAGATTGATTAACTAAACTTGATCCGCCAGCTTGATTTTGGTAATTTTGATTTTGCTAGGAGGAATCTTGGGGACCATTGTTAAAAAATGGAAAGGGAGGTGAAGCTTGGAATTCAGACATAGGTCCATATTGGGAATAGGACATCCTTGGGACCATATTGAATAAAGGGGGTGGATTGGACATTTGGTATCCTATAGGAGGGAGAATTCCTCCTAGACTCCCGGATTGCAGACTGATCTGCTGTTGCAACTGAATAGCGAGATGATATACCTTAGCCAAAGAATCAGTTTCATTAGCATTATAGGCCCTTTTCAAGAACAATCCAATCAAAGGGTCCACAACCCTTAAGTATGCCAAAATGACAATGTTCTCAGCCACCAGGTAAGGATCTTGCAACCTTTTGTACATCCTTTGGAACTTGGTGTTGAATAGAGGTAGCAGTTCATGATGTTCTTTTCTTATAGTGGAAAACTAGTGGTAAAGGATAGCAGGGTCTACATAATCCTTGAACTAGTTGATAAAGGCATTCTCTAAATCCATCCAACTTAGAACCGACCCTTGGGATAAGTTCAGGTACAAATTGTATGCCATGTCTCCCATCGAATAGGGAAACAATCTGCACACAACGTCCTGATGAGCCACCTGAGCACAGGTACAAGCATCTTTAAATTCCTGTATGTGCTTCTCGGCACTTCTTGACTCCCCATGCATGTACTTAGGACAAAACCTATCTAGGTTCTTTGGGAGATCGTGTATACCTCCAGGGATAGTCCCTAATGGTGAAGGGTTATTAATAAAGTAAGCCATAGGTCTTGGTGATGATACAGGTTGAGCAGGTTGTGGAATGGGTGAAAGTGGCTGAGGAGGTGGTGTAGGTGGGTTTGGTGGAAACCCAGGTGGGGTGAGAGGTGGTGATAAAATTTGGATCAAGACTCTACGAGCCCGGGGCCTGTGCCCAACAAGGGTTTGGAGTTCAACAAGTGGTTTAGGGTTCTGAGAAGATCTAAGAATTCTCTTGTACCTATCTGGTGAGAATGACCCAATGCGAGCCAACTTTTTCTTCAGGCCCTCCCTCTAGCACCAGATCTATTGATGGTCAAAACAACACAACAAAATTAAACAAAATATTACTATTCTATTTCTCCTGAAAGAGAAAGATAACACATGGAAATCTAACTCCCAAGGTCCTGGTAATTGGTTCTCAATTATGCTGATTTCACTCAGTGGTTGATATAACTGTAATGTTCAAGGGGCCTTTGCTGGTAACAAAGAACAAGAATGCATAGCATCAAGTAGTGTACATTTGGGGGGTTTTAAATAAAAGAAAAAGATGAAACAGAGCTTTAAATCACAAAAATGTGAGTAAAATTCTTATGTACCCAAACATGCATATCGGTAATGAGTGTTCATTTCTCCTAACCACAACTATAGCAAGATGCAATCCATAGAATAAACTATGCTATTGTATACATCCATAATGCTAATTCAGATACCATCAATATTCACTAAACTTACTTCAAAAAAATCACTCACTCATCATCCAAAACACAGATCAAATGAATACAATAACAATTTAATTCACAGACAATCCAATGATATGATCTTGAATCCAGTTCCTTTTATTGACTTTCATCAAATAAGAAACAATTAAGCACAACAAAATCACTGGCGTATGGATTGATCATGTACCATTAACCTTATCAAAATAGATCCAAACTTTAAAATCATGACATGAAAATGTATGAGAACTGTAAAATAATCAATCCTTTTTACTAAGCTTTTTAGAGTATCTTTCTAAAACATTGATATCCTAGATCTAGTTTCTATCTTCTATCATCAGGTGGCTGATCTTTCTTCAATTATCTGACCTTTACAAAGTAGATTCTAATAATACATATAGAGTTCCACATGCACCAGTTTCTCAATCATCAATCAAGATCCACAATTCATGGATTTGAAACTAAAAGTAGAAGTAGACTATAGAACCCCTATTTTCAAGGCTGATCTCTCTATTGTACAAAACATGAAATCTGATACCCCAAGAAGGAAGTGAAACCCACAGATTGGACTCAGAGTTGAACTTATGTCAAAAGCCACAAAAAAAGGAGAAGAGCAGATGGAGTATGACGCAAAGAGTCAGCCACTTTTGCACTGAATGCTCAAGGATGTACTCGTCATAATTGGAGAATATCTGTTGAAGAGTACTTAAATCCGGCCCATCCAACCAATCACCTTCAAATTTAATTCTTTCAAATTCTGTAGAAACCAACTTTTGCATCTCCTTTAACTTAATTAGCTCCTTTCTAGCAGTTCTTACCTCCTCCCGGATATCCATAAATTGATCCAACAATAAATTCTCCCCATCATCTCCCTTTTGCATAATCTCCTCAAACCTACCCCTCCATTTCTCCCTTAGTTTATCCAACAACATGCCTTCTTTATTGGAGGAATATAAGTTAATTAAAATGGCCACAAATTCCTCTATCTCAATCATCTATTAATTCAAGTCTTTACTCATTTCTCAGACTTCTTCTTGATGTCCATGTGTAGCCCTAGACTTGTATCTTATGATGCTCATAGTATTTTCCACAAAATATTCATTACCAAGCTCAATAATGGAATATTCTAACAAGGTGGATTTGGGCACTTTGCTGATGTCTTCAAGCCTTTTAACATATTCCTTATATTCATCATCTTGCTTGTCTAAATCCTTAGCCTGCTGTTCTAGATCTACTAATTCAAGAGCAGCTTTATGAATCTTAGAACCCTCAACAAGAACATCATCAACCTCCTGGTTGAGCTTATACAACCACTTATCCATCATCCCTACCTTGCTTTTCATTTGAATCAAATCATCTGCTTCCCTCTTTGTTAACAAAATCGAGGATTCAGGAAGAGCAACTTGTTGAGAAATGGGACTTGAAACATCTTTCAAGAAACCATGGAGCTGATCCAATTGAGCCTTAAGATCATCCTTTCTTTGTTTATCTTTAATCATCCAGGATTTTGTTGAAGAGGCCACAATGTTAATCAAACTCATTTGCTGGTTTCTCATAGGCTTTCCCAAATTTACTACCCCCAACTGATAATCTATGATTTGCATATCATCACGGCTCTTCTCCATTATAGGTACAACACATTCATCAATGATCTCTCTAGCATCAATGGGCCTATTATAGTGAAGAACCCGGGACTTCTTCTTAGGTTTCTCTTTCCCAATTTCTTTCATCATTTCTTCCCAATTCAACGGTTGTGGTTGAACAACTTGTTTTCTCTCCAAGTCCATTTTTAACCAAGTAGGAGGAATAGGAGTAGTGGCTGCCTGGGCTGAAGAAGAAGCAACAGTAGTGGAAGATAGAGGTTGCAACAATGTAAGCCTTGGTTGAGAATCAACCTCCTGCACATTTTGTTGATCACCTTGCTCCCATTCCTATGCTAACCTTTCTGCTTCCTCTTTATCCTTTTGATCCTGCAGCCTCATAGCCTCCAACTCCTACTTTAAGCATTCCTCTTCCTTTTTCTTCTTTTCTAACATTTGATCTCGCTACTTATTCAATTCTTCAACATAGTCCCATGCCTCTTTGAACTTTCTTTCATACTCAACAATCTCAACAGCTTCTCTTTCCCTTTTCAAGCGTTCTTGCTCTTCCCTTTTTCTATAGGCCTCTTCTTGTTCCTTGAGCTTAGCTTCAATAGCTTCCTTTTCTCTTCTTTGCTGAGCCTTTTCCTCTTCAAGGTTATGAATTTTCTACTGCACCATCAACCTATCCCTTTCTTCTTGAATTTTGAGCTCCTACTCCTTTTATTGTTGCTGTTGAGCTAATTCATCGACCTTCACCTTATCTTCCAACTCCTACTTGACTGCCAACTTAGATTGTGCCTTGGCCTCCTCTTCCTGTTGCTTAGCTAATGCCTTAGCTTGTGCCTTAGCATCAACTTCCCTTTTAGCATCTTCAAAGAGTTTCCATTGATCTTCTTCAATCAATATGTGCTCAGTCCCTGCATCATTTGTCATATCAAAAGCTATTAATGCCAGATGCTCTTTATCAGATGCAATCTTTTTTGAATCTATTTCTATATTATGTATCCCAATATGATCCTCCATTTGTTTTAAAACCTCTGCTTCATCATGGAGAGCTCCCTTTGGTGATTCTTGACCTAACTCTTGTGCATCAAAGGGCTGAGTAGGTACCTCTCTTGCAGCAGATGTAGAAAAACCCACCTCCGCAGTTGTTTCATCTTCCTATACCTCTGAAAGGTCTCGAGGAACCACCTCCTCTTCTTGTGCACTAGAAGGCATAAACTCTAAAGGTTCCTTAGGTGCCATCCTTCTCTTTTCCCTTTTATATCCTTGGATGGTACATGCAACCTTCCTCTTCTTAAATGATGTAGCCTAGACCTGATTAGCCCTCAAACTCACCCATTGAATACTCCTATCGAGCACTAGTCTTGCAATCTAAATTATGTCAATTATCTCATCTGCATTCCAATCTATTGGATCAAGATCCTTAGTTCCAATCTTGTCTGCATCATACTCGGGATCCAAAACTATCCCATCATTGGATAATGTGTCAGGAATGTCTTCTTTTATCCCAAACTCAATCATAAGTGGGATAGGTATCCTTTCATAATTCCTCTTCCTAAGGTCATATTCATCTTGCAAGTCCTCCCAAAAATCCTCCAACAGATTAATGTGCTTCTCAAAGACACTGGGGAGCAAAGCCCTCATCTTGTGTTTGGTGTCATAGCATTTTCTGGCAGTGTACAAGCCCAACTTTAAATAAACTAATTCATCACAAACAACCTTAGTCGCTTGAATGTGTGGAAAGCAAAAGGCTCCCAACTTCATTGGAAATTTATGGCAACCAATCTTGTGTTTGTTGCCGAACTGGAAATTAATAGCCAAGGCTTGATAAATAAACTCCATTAGGATGATCCTATCACCACAACACCTAGGTAGCAAATGGGGGTGACCATCAAAGCCTGCTAACCTGAAATAGGTGAATGTGGGTTATTGGATAAACCAATGCCCCCATTCATTCACAAAAGCCATTGCCTCCCTGCTAAGTCTATACCCATCATCACCATTAAGCTTGTTAATAAAGACATAAAGAAAGGCATCATTAACCCTTCTATAATGTTGCTTTGATGCCTACAAGGTGAGCTGGTTATAATACTCCCACACTCTCTGTTGTCCTTGGGCTTCCCCCAATATACCTACTATCTGAAGTCTAGGAAAAATCCCCTCTCAGGCAGCTGCATAAACCACATAGGAGGTCATAAAGAAATGCTTGGTTTCTCTCACCTTTATCATCTAATTGTGAATGTTGTCTGATACTATCATTGGCCAGTCAAATTGTTGCCTCCCATCCAAAATAGTTTGAATGAAGGAAACATCCATTCTTTAAATAGCAAAGCATCCCTTTTACCAAACACCCTAGAGAGGAACATGATTATATCTTCAATTTCTTTACTAAAGTTCTCCCTCTTAGGCTGGTCTGGAAGCTTGGTCAGAGACTTCTTCTCCACCCTCATCCAAGCCTTATTCATGTGAAACCTATTCCTCTCATTATTATCACTGTAAAGCTTTAAAGCCTCCACTTCATTCAATTGCTTAGGATTCTTGGGATTAGGTATATGAAACAGGAATTTAATCATTGGAGGTGTGAAGTCAATAATGACATCACCCTTTACATCCACAGACTGCCTAGTAGCAGGGTTATATGCTCCTGCTGCTGCAAGAATCAGCTCCAGACATTGGACAGATAGGGGAAAGAGTGCAACATGTGCCAGTCCTGACTGAACAATCCTTTATGTCCTTCCTGTGACCTGCTCCTCAGTGAATGTATCCTCATGCAACTCTTCATAGTTGAAAGGACCCAAATTGGTATAAGTAATATTAGTCCAGTCGAAGTCAATTTTGCTAGCTGTGAGGACAACCTCCCTATGCTTACATCTCAAGGTATATGGGAGCTATTCCACTTTGATCTTCTTTGGCCTAAGTCCTTGCTATGAAGTTTCACCTGGCTGGCTCCTCTGAGAGGCCTCATTGGATGCTCCTGACATTTCTTAATACCTGCAACAATTCCCTGTATTAGATGAACAAAGCATCTAAATTAGTTAATCATATAATCACTGCTCCATCCTCCTAAGATAACATTTACTTGGCCAAACCATGCTTTTATCGGATACAAAACCATAGAAGTATTAGGCATAAACAATATTTCTTATCATGCGGTGGGGCTGGGATCGGAACAAAGCCAAAACAAGGTCGGAGGCAGGACCGAAACAGAGACAGAACCAAAACATGGTCAGAGGTGGGACGGGAACAAGAATCAGACTAGAAACAAATGTTAGCTACCAAGTTCAACTTCCCCTCTGGATTCGCTTCTGGCCGGAGTAAAGATAGTCATCATAATAATGAATGGGAGCGGAATAATTCCAACAAATTAAGAGTATTTAAAACAAGGCGGTCATATGAACCCTAAACCCTAGGTCACATGGGCCCCAAAGGAAAACTAGAAATAGCCTAGTTTATCCCTCCTACAACTCCTTCATACAAAAGTCATTAAAACCATGGAAAAGGTTATATTGCAAAACCCTAATGTGCTCGATACGTTATTTCCAAAAACTAGGGCACAACAAGAAACCCGTACGAACAATCCAAAACTGACGTGAGAAAACCAGAACAGGGTCTCAAAAATGAAATACATTACCCAAGCAAGCAAACCCCTTCAAATATCAAAACCCTAGTAAAAACCAGAGCATGAAAAAATGGACCTGTCACAAAAGTGACAACAAAACAAACAACAAACCAAAAAATGACAAACGACAGACAAACCCAAAATAGAACGGAACGGAAAGAAGGAAACAAACAAGCAAAACACAAAGAAAAGCACAAACACCAACAAAGGAAACAAAAACAAAAGAAAAAGAACAAAACACCTCATGCAAATGCGCCAAAATAACACACTCAAAAGAAGAACAAGAGAAAGAAAGACAAAGAAACCTACCTCAAAAAGCTCCTTAGGATTGACTAGAAAATTGCTAAGATTCGCTCTACAATTCGCCCCTACGATCAAATTGATTATCTCAAGACTTTCTTGGCCATGGTTTTCTTAAACAACTCGCATAATAATAATAATGAGGTAGTTTAAGCATAATTAAACCTTTAATCGTTAATTCACGTGTGCAAATAGGCTACATTTAATGCCATAAATGCGGTAGTTTGGGGACGGAGCCAACGATGCGAACAGACAGTTAAGTCAAGTCCACGAAACATCAAAAGGTAAGGCGGATGTGTAGTCGGGTCGGAGACAAAATAAAGAAACCAGACTAAGTTACCTACTTCATTTCTAACCCTGGATCCGGCCCCAACAAAAGGATCGACCAACAAACGACAAACATAGACGGAAGTGGAGACAAAAATCGAAATGGAACTTTCACAAAGTTTAAAGTTCCATTCTTGTTCCGGATCCGGTCCTGACCAAAGGGAAAATAACAACACAAGAACAAGGGAAGTGGGACTAGAGCGAACCCCAGACCCAGCCCGAACAACAAAGAGTGAGAAATAAAAAAGAGTGGAGTTGGAGTAGGGATGGGAACAAAAAATGGAAACTTAAAACTTCCCTATGTGAGTTCTAATCCTGGTTTCGCTCCCGCGCAATCCAACAAACAAAACACAAGGAAATGACCAACAAATAGGAGAATGAACCAACCCAAATTCTAGTAAAAAACAACCAACGAAATAAAGGAAAAAAAAAAGAGAAGGGCGGAGTCGAAGTCAAAACAATATCCGAACTAGAAACCTTGAAAGAGTTCCATGTTTAGATTTGGTTCTGAACCCGCCTCCGACATAACAAAAGACAGACTTAGGAGCAAAACAAAGAACTCCTAAGACCCAACCAAACAACCAAAGGTGAACAAAACAAAACAAAAAGGGGGACCCATTTTATTCCAACACAAAATGGGGTGGTTATGCAAGGCATAACAACTAGGAATTCCCCTTTCAATATGGTGTAGTAGTGATGAGGGTTGTGCTGAGCTTAGCTTGCTTGAGACACAATGAATCTTTCCAAATCCACACTAACCTGAGTGGAAACTGAATGGTTTATGAATGAATTGAGAGGAAAGGGTGTGTCCTGACCTCTGGGCCTTCTTCATCTATAAAAGAAAATGCAAGGGTGTCCTAAGTGGAAGCATCATAAAGAACAAAGATTAAAGTTCCTTTTAAAAGGCTTGAGCATTTGATCAGGTGGGTAAGAAATCCTATTGCGCAAAGCCTTGTATGTCGAGAGAAGCCACAAAAATGTAGAAGATGTCACACAGGGTCTGATTATGGTGTGAAAAGGCCATGGTACCTTTGATTCAAACCCGCACCATTGCATCGTTTCTATTTTTAAGCCACCTTGAAATATTAGACACTGAAGTTGCATCCCTTTGGACTGGAAGATTTGGGCAACAACAGTTTAACTGTCCGACTTTTTTTTTAACTGTTCAGGCACAAAATTCTGGTGTCGTGAGGCAATTTCTCAGGTGTGAGACTTTTCCAGTGGGCAAAGCCCACAATAAAGAGCCTATCAGCTAATTAAAAAGAAATCTATATTAAATTTAAAAAATTGTATGTGATGGAGCCCCATGGTATAGCGGTTGTGAAATAATTTATATTAAAAAAATTAAAAATTTAAAAAATAATCTATATTAAATAAAAAAATAATCTACCACAACCCGCAGTGTATGTGTTGAAGCCTCGCGGTATAGTGGGTGCAAAATAATCTATATTAAAAAATTAAAATTTTTAAAAAAAATCTATATTAAATTAAAAAAATAATCTATCGCTGGGTTACAGGTCACAATGTACGTGACAGAGCCCCAAGGTATAGCGGGGTGCAAAATAATCTATATTAAAAAATAATTTTATTTTTTAAAAATCTATATTAAATTAAATAATATAGATCAAATTAAATAATATTAGTTACTACTATTATAAAATTAAATAATAGAATACAAAATATTAAATATAAGTATGAAATTATTATAATTAATAATTAATAAATTTCTATATAGATCAAATTAAATTAATTTATACGTATGAGGAATTAGAAAGCAAGGAGTCATGACTCTTCTCTATAATCGAATTATTTTTCATTGGAAAAATTTCCTCTGCAAATTTTGAAATATTTCCCTCCTTCCAATGAAATATTTTTTTAATTACCCACTTTAATATCATGTTGTCTATTTTTTTTGTGTGACTAATTATTTAGTCATTTTTATTTGTGTGACTAATTATTTAGTCATTTTTATTTGTGTGACTAATTATTTAGTTATGTTTTTTACCTGATGATCAAATTAGTCACTTATGATGATGAAATTAGTCATTTATTTAGTCATTTATAGCTCTATTACAAAAAATGACTAGAATTTGCTCATTTTTAGTTGTCGTGACTAAAGTTTTTAGTCACGTAGTCATTTATTTGTCAAATTCTACTAGTGATAGGTTTTTCCAACTGTGTGTATTTATGTTTTAGGTAGTTATTTCTATTGGTGGTTCGTCTTTGTTGAGTTTTGGTGGTATTAACCTGATTATTCTGTGACGATGATGGTGTTTGTTGCATAGTTGGTGCAATGTTAGGTTGGTTAGTGTTTGGTCTAGGAGCACTTATGACCACTTTAGCATCCACCATGCCATCATTCGTCGCGTTCTTGTTTTTAGCCTAGACACGGGGTTTATCATTCGAACTGGTTGATGGGCGGTTGTCTTTACATGCTTGTGTGTTTTCTTGCAAGATTAGGGCTCTCTCAATGTTGAGGGACCTAGGGACAAGCTCGTCATAAGTGGTGATGCATTGCATCTTTAAGTGGAAGGATATATCTAGATCAACATTTGCTATGATAATCCCCACTTGTTGTTCATTAGGAACGTGCCACTGCTCTTACTAGCTCTTTATCTCCATCTTTGCAAGAAATTGGTGAAGGATTATCCTTTGTTTTGCTTGAGTGTATATAACTCTTCTAAGCTAAGATTCATGTTGATATTAAAGGAGAAGTGGTCTATGAACCTATCAATGATTTTTTGGAACGTTTTGATACCTGAAGGCAATTGGGAAAACCAATCAATGAATGGGCTTGTGAGGCTTCGTGGAAATAGGCACATCAAGTAGGAATCATTATAGGGAACCTCCATACACATGACATTGAATTCTTTGACACGATCCACATGATTTCCCCTCCCTTTGTATTTATGAAATTTAGGGACCTTAAAATTGGGAGGGAAAGGTACCATTGTGATGTTTCTATCAAATGGGTATGGACACAAGTTTTGTTGTGCATGAGGCTTCTTCATTTTTCCCATTTGAATGTATTGCATTTGTTGCATTAGCACCTTGAGTTGCGATGCCATATCATTTTGTGGGTTTGGTGGAGGAACATAGGTTGTGTATTGTGGGATGGTGGATGAATTGTAAGTGGGATTTTCATATGATGAGGTGTTGTATGGTGTAGAGGGTGGTGTTCGATATTATGAAGGTGATGGTGGGGAAGGTGCATATGCTCTTAACACATTTGGATTGACGATATTTTGAGGGGGGTTGTAGTATAAACCCTATTGTTGTTTTTGTTGTGTAAGCACTTGTTGTTGGGCCATTAGGGTCTACTGTTAGGCTTGTTGTTGTTGTTGGGCCACTAGTGCCTATTTTTGGGCTTGCTATTGTTGTTGGGCCATTAGGGATGCTTGTTGCGTTTGTTGTTGTTGTTAAGTGGCTAAGGCTGCTTATTGTGTGGCTAAGGCTACTTGTTGCAGTTCTTGTTGTTATGTGACTAAGGTTGCTTGTTATTGTTGTTATAAGGCTTGTTGATAAGCCTGTTGTGCTTGTTGCAAAGTTAGGGCATGTGCTTGTAATGTAGGATCATTCTATTGTTGGGGTGACTGATATGGGTTTTGGGTGTTTATGGTTTGAGTAGGTTGTGGGTTGATGATGAGAGGTTTGGGGTTGCCTTGGTTTAACATTCATTGAAAAATAGTGGGTTGGGATGGAGGAATGTAAGTTTGAGGTCCCATTTGATTTTGCATGACATGGGGGACCAATGGAAAGGAGGATGATGACACCATTTGGTATTGTGATGGTAATGGCACATTAGGACCTTCCAGATCACTTGATTTAAGGGGTTTCCTTGACCGATGTATTGAGGGTTCCCTTGTTGTATTTGAGGGGGAACCAAGGTATTACCATGGTTGATGGGGTTCATGGTCAAGGTTTTATTTGGATGGGGATTGATTATGGATGGGTTTAATGTGTTGTGTGGATTAGATTGAGTAGAGTGGGTGACCACTTGTTTCGACATGTCAATGGGATTATTGGAGCCACTTGTTAAGGGTGGATCTTGCATTCCTTGTGTTAGGTTGTTAATTTTCCCCCATGATCCCATTTGAGATATTTGGTTCACATTACCTTGTGTAGCGTTTGGTGCATTTTGGGTACTTGTGATGATGGATGAAGATGGGTGTGCTCAAAATGTCAAGGTTGTCATGGTATCATGAAATATAAGGGGTTTGTGTGGATGTAGAGGGAATTCTAGAATGGTGGTGGAAGATTGAGGTGGGGCACCAAATGTTGGTTTCCACGTGGTATTTTGGGGAGGGTTGGTGTTTTGGGTACCCAAAAGCGTGTTTCTTCCTAAAGGAAGGGTGTGACCAAAGTCTTTAGCAAGACTAGATGCAAGATTAGGAGTTTGTGTTTGACTTGTCACCAAGGATGGGATCAATTTATTTATAGATTGGGTTAATCCTTGTGTCAAGTTTTGCACAAGAAAAGTTGGAACCACATTTTGATGAGTTCGTTTGTACTCAATGAGTTCATCCTTAGTGAGATCAGGTGGGTTGTTTATAACATCTTCTAACTCATATGGTCCTGATGGATTTTGGGTTTGTTGTGAGTGGGTAGAATGGCTCCTTGGATCGAATTCTTGTGGGTTTAGATCACTTGTGGTGGATGTAGTTTTGGATCGCTCCATGTTTCTCTTGTATTGTGATCTTGTTGTAACCATAAATTGTGGGTCACCTATCAGAGAGTTATGTTGAGATTTGTAATGTTTAAAATCTCTAGTTGACTCAAATTTTGGCAAGAGGGACACTCTAAGTCGTTTAGGACCAATGGTGGAAGTGGATGATGAAAAGGGTGAATGATACGAGTGATCTTTTTTAAAATCTTGGACAACACTTTTAGACAAAGAGATTCAATGTTTTTGATGAAAGTGTTTAATGAACTTGTAAATATTTAAGGTAGACTCGCGACCTTTAAGACAAAATTTCCCACAAAATATGATACTCGACTTAACTAAGTGTATGGAAAAGGATACATTTCACACATAATGTAACTAGGTTAGGGGATTGAGTTGATGATTTGTCTAAGTCTAATAATGTTTTGGTGTGTCCAAGAGTTTGTAAAGTTTGGTGAAGTGAAAGGTGAAATATGATAAAGGGTGGATGAAATGTTTTGACCCAATAATGTTAACCTAGAGTGAAACTTTGTGTTGCTATACCAAGGTAGTGAGAAAAATGCTATACCTCTAAAGTAACTTAAACCAAAAAGTTCAATGTTGATTTAAATGAGAGGCAAAATTTGGACACATAAATCTGGTTCGTCCCTCAAAGGGCAAGCATACAATTTCTTCGCAAGATGTCTCGATTGCGGTAAATCTTCGAGATGCGCCTCTTGATAGATCTTGAACTATGATGCCTCTTTTTGAAAAGGTGGAATGTGGATCTTCATTTAAGTACTTTAGTATTGTAAGAGATCATGAAGACAAACACGTGTGGGGGTTTAATTATGCGTTTGTTTTTGAAAAGAGGATACCTATTGCCACACATGAGGTGGTAATATGGGCCTTCTAGCCACAATATTGGCTTTTTGCTCTTATTTGTCTAGGATGTTTGTTGTGTTTCTCCACTGGTTTGGTGTTTCCATTGTCTCAAATGTGAAGCTCCTCAAACTACCAATTATGTCTATTTGTTCTCCTTCAATCAACTTAAAGTTTGGTTATATGATAGCTAGTGTAAGGTTTGGTTATTGAATTGAAGCAATCATACACCAAATGTTCATGAAGATAAGCACATATGTGTGGTTCAATTTGTGAGTTTATATTGATTAATGAATTTACTTTTACCACATATACTTGTCTTCCTTAAGTTTCAAACTAAATGTCTATGTCAAAAACATCATTCATTTCACAAAGTCCATTATGTGAGAATCATGAAGTTAGGGCCATAGTTGCATATGTTAACTTTGGGAAGTATGGATTTAGTTATAATCCAAAATATTTAGAAGTCTCTATGGATAGAATCCTTAGGAAAAGAATCAATATCAAGAATTTTCAAAGGGTATCCATGCTTAAACCAAAGGGTTTAAAATTTTGAGAAACTTGTTGATGTGTGTTTGAAACGTTTTGGAACCAAGCAAAGTATTTAACTGACTCACAAGCATTTATAATCCTAGCTCAAGTGGTACTTTCTTTTGATGGGCTTGCCTCATGCTCTTCATAGTAGAAGAGAATTTTACATGTGATTGAGGAAAGAGTGTAGAGGTATGTTAAGAATGAAGTCTTAACCTCTACACTTTAACCAAAATCGGACATGGAAAATAACTTCTTGGAATCCAAGTTCCAATGCACCACTTCAAAGAACTCATTGGATGGACAAGTTGGCCACTACAAACAAAGGATTTTAATGAGCATATTTGGGATAAACTAGTGTCTATACATGCAACGATTTATTCAATTAAGAGGCCTTCAAATCCTTAGAAAAATATAAGGGTTTTTAGGTATCACACTGATACTAAGGGAGACATTCGTTGGTATAAAGAATTCACACCAACTGGTTAATGACTTTCATCACACCAATTATTTATATAGTGGATCAAAATGAAAGTACTGCTTGGATAATTCCATCTCACAATTGGGAGGCAATCCCTCTAAAGGTAACATAGAGTGTGAAGCTTAAAATGCCTTTCGTCACCCAAGATTGCCAAAAGATGCAAGGGGAGAGGATACACGCTTCAAATACAAAGAAAGTATACTTGTGTGTTTCTCTTCACCCAAGATTGCACAAATCACAAGGGGAGTGGATACGCACAATAAATACACTCAAGCAAAGCAAACACAAATTTATTTTAACCTTGAAAAGCATAATGAGTTCATTTTAAGCACCAAAATAGAAATGTTTGATTGTTTAATTTTAACTGATATAGCAAAATGAGGATATGTGGGTTCAATTTTAACCAACTTAGAATGTTAATTTTAAACCCAATGGAAATTTAGTTGATCCTAAAACATGAAGTAGAAAATCATATAATGGGTTATAATTTCACCATAAGTGTAAAACACTTGTTATAATATATAGTCAAATGACGGTATGCTCCTTCACTTCAAATTTTATTGCTCAAATCTGCAAAACTAGTTAGCCTAAAAAACAAAAACGAAGAGTTAGTGACATGTTAAAGAGTGGTTGAAATAAAAAAATTAAAGCACATGTCAAAATTCAATCTCTATTTTTTTACCAATTAAAAGCATCATTGAAATCAATTGCATCACTGAATTTAATCAAATGCGTTGTCATATCAGAAGTGCGTCGCTATATTAAAAAATCAAATGCATTGCTCTATAGTAAATAGTGGTGTCAATTGTGTCGCTATACCAAAATTCACGATGCGAATAAAAATCACTTCAGCATCACTATTTTAAATATGCGGTGATGAAATTAAATCATGCATCGCTAAAATCAAACCAAAGTGCATCGCTATATAGCGATGCATCGATGAATCCATCAATAGCGTCACTGAATCTGCAAACAAAAGAAAATGGGAATCTAAAGAGAAATTCATTAGATTCAATTAGTACAACCCTCCCTCTAGTGCCAAAATGTGACCATAATCATAGTGTTAACTAAATATGCTAGATCCAAATGAATTTAAAAGACTATTTAATTACCTAAGTCATGATCCTAATAAGATATTCAAAATTGATTAAAGAATAAGAACCCATTAAATTAACATGAAGAACACGAAAACAAAATGGAAACCTACTTTAAGACTCTAAATATTATCCTATTGGGGGAGTGGTGTCACATTGATGTGGAATGGTGACCCTTTCCCAATCCCTTGGATAATGAGCTTGTTTCAATTAGTTTTATTGAACAAAACTGATGAAATTGATGAGAGATGAACAAAACATGATGAAAGCTAATTTAACATGATAAATACTAAGATGTTTAATGTAAGTGAGGGGAAACCTATGTTGAATGTGTACAAGATTCAAAGATGCAAGCCCTAGATTCCAAAATATGCTAAATGGATGCAAACTAAGTTACCATGGAAGCCATTAATGGATGCTTAAGCTAATTATGCATGAAAATTAATCTAAATGTTATTTAAACATGAAACATGGATGCAAATGACTATGAGTTTCAACAACATAAGTTTTATATCAAAAAATGGATCCATTTGTCTCCAAAAAGCAATCTATTATAGGAGAGCAAATGAGAAATTAAGGGCTCAGATTGATTTGATCTATCAATGGTCAAGATGAAAGGAAGGTGAAACATGGATCAAGGATTCTCATCAATGGATGGGAATCAATGTTCACATGGATCAAGAAAAGATCAAGGGTTGAGAATGATTCAAACAAACACACTTTATAACAACTTTGAAAGTTTGTTACAAAGTTTGTTTGAAATAATTCATTCCAATCTTGGAGCCAAATAGGAGAATATTCCTTTGGAATACTCCCTATGCAAGTGAATGGAGGGAAATTAGCAATTTAGTTAATTAAAACTAAATTTAAATGTGCAAGATGGAGAATAAAGTGATATTCATTAATTTATAGATTTTAATGAAAAGGGGAATGCATGTGATATTTAATTAAATAGTTTAAAGCTATTTAATTAAATAGTTTAAAGCTATTTAATTAAATAGTTTAAAGCTATTTAATTAAATAAGAGGACTTAGGGATTTAGATTAAATAATTTGTATTATTTAACTAAATAAGATGAAATGTTAGTGCAGGAGGGGGGGAATTAACCCAATTCTAAGGTCAATTAGATTAATAGATGGACATGAGGTATTTGATTAATTAACTAGGTTAATTTAATCAAACAAGTGAAAAGAGGATGGGTTTTAGGATGAAATGGTGTTAGTATATCAAATTTGACTGTGTAATATAATTCAAGACATTTTTAAGTGTCTACAACTATATAGGATCAAGCCTAACTAGTAAGGGAATTAGATCAAGACAAGTGTCAACATTACATGCGATGAGACATAATGATCTAATAATAGCTCACTTTAGTTAACATAGAAAAGCACTTAGTTAACTGAATAAAGAACTCCTAAGTTTAGCTTAATTGCATGAGAATAAATTAGAATAATAATTAATTAAAGATTAATCAATCATTAGCTAATGCATGATTGCTCTAACACCCCCCCTTAACATGAACTTAGGGACTAACTAAAACCCTAAAAATAATGCATGATGGGTCTTGATAAACAAGGCTTGGTGAGGTGCCCATGTACAAACAAAAGATCTCTCAAAATTGGAGAAAAGGAGAAAACCACAGTGGGAGAAAACTCCTCTCTAAAAGAGAGAAAGACAAATGAAGGATTGAAAAAGCCTCCAAATCAAGGTGTAATGGACCGAGAAGCCTCCAATTAAAACAATATTGTCCCAAAAAAGAGGAACATGTAGAACATCATTGAAGCACAAAGAAGTTATATACTGCTATCAAAAGATGACTAATATATGGTGTTGAAACAAAGAACCTCCTCTAAAACAAATGATGATCAAGATCAAGATATCAAGAATCTAGATGAGTGCCCCAATGACACTACTCAAATCAAATGACAAACTAAGGAAAAATCTGGAAATTGAAGATATGAATGTCAAGATCAAGGAGACTATAATCTACATGAGTGCCCCCCAACGACACTACTTGAATCATATGGAAAACAAAGGCAAACATCTAAAATTCAAAGATACAGGTGGTACATGAATCTGCACGAGTGACCCCAATGAAACTACTTAACATGTAAGATGCAAGTCGAAGATACAGGTACCAATAGTTTGAAGAACATAGATCAAGAGAGAGATAATAATCTGCATGAGTGTCCCCAATGACACTACTCGAATCAAATGTCAAACAAAGGAGGAAAAACATATGGAACTTGAAGATACAAATGGTACATGAATCTACATATGAGTGACCAAATTGACACTACTCAACATACAAGATGTAAGTTGAAAATACAACTACCAATAGTCTTTGATCAAATGAAAATGGAAGGATGCCTCTAGAAATATGAATCAAATAATTTCCATATGGTAAATGATCCATCTCACTGAAATGCAATGGTAACCAACTGTTGATGTACACTGGATCCAAAAGTACATAGGAACAAGAACTAGATACATAGATCACTCTAAACCATGAGACCAAGGAAGCATTAGCACCAACAGTAGAAACCCCCCACCGATAATGCTAAAAAGGGAGATCCAATATAGGTACACTAAAACTATGTGAAACCAATAAGTGCATGTAGGAGAAACAACCTGCAAATAAAAGGGTGTGCAAACTAAGGAACACACACATGAGGTAAGAATCACTGGGATTCACTACTATCGTGAAGGGACACTCGATTTTTTTTTATGAAAAACCAAAGGAAAACATCAACCCACACATGCCACTTTATATCATAATGCGAGTACAAAAGGCACAACACAATGTGTGAAATCCTTAAAAAGTATACACTAGAGTGACACTTTATCTCAATGCATCTACAAAAGAGAATGCGCATGAAAAAGACGTCTACAATGCCCAAATAGGACAAAATATTAGAAATACATGAAGAACAACCAAAACGAGTCATCCCACACAAACAAAAAGTTTCCAAGAGCTAAGACGTCCAGGTAATTCACCAGGTGTGAAAACACAAAAAAATGAATAAAATGTACCTAGAGAGAAATATGGAAAAAATGCATGGATGGTTATGAAGAGCTATGGAAGATTGTCCTAATGTCGCTAGAATCATGAAAAAGGGAGAAATAGGTCAAAAGTTATGAGCTCGGAAATGAAAACAACACCTTTGACTTCAATAGGCTGTAGAATGCACAATAGAAAAATTAAGTGATGAGACCCACAACACTAGAAAGGTGGTGGAACCAGCTCTCCAATGATATCTCGTTTGTCAAAAAATGACATCGTATGCCCAAATTATAGCCAAAAGAAAAAAAACTACTCCTGAGGGCCAAAGAAGGGGACTAGGAGGGGGCAAGGGGTTGTCCGTATGACTGACGTCAGTGAATATTTTGAGGAATATTACTTTCATTGGAAAAAAAAGTACAATCCTCGAAAAAGAAATTTTTTCCAATATATTCTCCTTAACGACCAAAATATTCCCTAGATTTTGTCACCAAATAAAGATGACATCATTGTTGGAAAAAACGTGCAGGAACCGAAAAATTGCCAGAAAAAGTATTGTCAAAATTTTGTTTGAGAGTTGTTGATTAAATTTGTCTCCGAGAGGTTTTAAAGAGGCCATTGAGAATATGAAGGGCTCACCGAAAAAGCCGTTGGGCAGCATATAAAGGCTACTGGCAGGGGGTTGAAAGCCTCAACGGGGTCCCACATAGTACAAGGCTCGTAGGGTCCAATATGTACCCTGTGAGTACCAAATAAATCCTCTCTGGTACAAAAAAACATGCCACCTAATAAAAAATTTCAACCTGTGTTTATATATATATATTTATTTATTTTTAAAATTTCTAAAAAAAAGGGGGCGACCCTTTGGTGAAGTGGTGGGGCTTCTTGCCTGTAGGGCCAACAACCAAGGTTCAAACCCCGCGGGGTTGTTCTCTACCGCGTTAACAAATGGATTCTATTTACCCTTGGTGTTAAGGGGAGATCCTTTGGTGAAATGGTGGGGCTTCTTGCCTGTAGAGCCAACAACCAAAGGCTCATACCCTTAATATCATATAATTTTATGGGGATGACCCCGCAACGCAGCGGTAAGCTGCGAGCCTTCCACATGGAAGGTCTTGGGTTCGAGTTCGCTCGAGCCCGTGTGCCTGACGCAGGTAGTTTGGAGGACATTTCTAGCAGCGGACGTGGTTGGTGCTGGGTGGACACTTGATCGAATGTTACGACAGAGCTGCGGGCATCAGAGGGTGGTGTGGAGAAACCACAGGTGGAGATGTGTGGTGAAAAACGAAGTTCGGCGGAGGAGAGAGCCAAGGGTGACGGAAGGAGAGCTAGGGAGACGGGAGGAAGGGCGACGAGAGAGGAGATCGGAGGAAGGGAGTAGCAGACGGCAGAAGAAGAACGGAGGAGAAAAGATGGTGGGAGAGTAGGAGAACGGGAGAAGAAGGGAGACGTAGCCGGGAGTGAGTGAGGTGAACGGAGGAAGGAAAGAAGGATGACGGGAGAGAAGGAGAACGGGAGAAGGGAGAGGCAGACGGGAGGATGAAGAACGGAGGAAGGGAGTTGTGGAAGAAGAAGAACGGAGGATGGGAGATGAGGAGAAAAGGGAGATCAGAGGATGGTGGAAGAACTAAGGAAGGGAGGAAGAGGCAGACAAGAGGAAGGGAGACGAGAAGAAGGGAGGCGAGAAGAATGGAGAAAGGAGGACGGGCGAAAGGAGGAAAAAAAAAAAAGAGACAACTGCATGAGACAAAATTGGGGATGAGGTCCCCCATTGTGACCCCACTGGTTCATAGCTCCAGTCAAAAGCACGACCAAAAAAAAAAAATTCTTAAAAAAATTCAAAAAAACAAAAAAGTCGACCTTTTAATTTTTGTGATTTTTTTTCTCAGAGTTTGTGCACAAGGTTGTACAGGCCCCTTTATAATTTGTTTTGCCTTAGAAGCTCCCAACGCCAAAATAGGGAAAAATTATAGTCAAAATTCATGGAATCAACCTCTTGAATCCAACTGAGAGGTCCTTTTCTTGCCAAAATGCACCAAATTTGCAACTACCCTCTGGATTTAGAAAAAAAATTGTTTCAAACCCTTGCAGATATGATCTTAGAAGTTCAAATCAAGTCAAACAAAAGCAAAATATGACTTTCTCAACAGCTCTAAATCCAATGGAAGACTCTATTTTGGTCCTAGATGCACCAAAAATTCTTCCACCTCAAAAATTTACAAAATCCCAAAAGGGATTAAGAACTGATGCCTGTAACCCTTGTTAAAGAAAAAACCTCATAAATCTAGAAGGGGTTTGATGAATTGAGGATACAATGTTAGAACTATGAAAAACACGAGCCACATGATCAAATAATGAACAAAGACACCTTTCGCACAAGAGATATGCAAACAAAGAATTGCTTTATTCCTCAACAAGAAAAATATACAAATAAACCTCAAGAATCTTCAAGGAAATCAAAAGTCCTCAAATTTTGAGAGTTCAAAGATCAAAAGAGTAAATATTTGACTGATAATATAATGAGGGTTGAGTACTTTATAGGAGAAACCCTAAATGGTAAGGGGATTAGATCAATACAAGTGTCAACATCACATGCGATGAAACAAAATGATCTAATAATGTCTCACTTCAATTAACATAAAAAACCACTTAGTTAACTAAATAAAGAACTCCTAATTTTAGCTTAAGTGCATGAGAATAAGTTAGACTGATAATTAATTAAAGATTAATCAATCATTAGCCAATGCATGATTACTCTATTAGTTGATACACCTCTTGAAGAGCCAAGAACACATATACCTAAATTTCATGTAGTTAGAGTTGCATGTGAATCACAATTAAGTGACAAAATCTATATTGAGGTAATGGAAACATAGGATGTTGATTCACTTATGAAATTATCACAAATAAAAAAATCTTCTTAAAAAATTAAAGAACATGAAAATAAAAAAATAGGGAAGTGAGAGTAGCTATATCATAGACTAGGAATCTTCGTAGATTGATCAAAAGAATGAGATCCTAGATCTCTTGAGAAAACACTAATGTGGAGATTGAGGCTTGATAAATCTAAGTGCAAACAAGGTTGTGGTGCTAGAGTTAATTTAACCAGTCCACAAGGAAAGACTTTTATGAAAGCATATAGATTGTAATTCACTTGTACCAACAATATGGTTGAATATGAAGCTTTCATTAGAGGTCTATTGTTGGCTCATTAGGAAAAGGTAAAGTATTTGGTAGTGGAAGGGGATTCCCAACTAGTGATTAGATAGGTTTGGAGTCAATATTATTTCCATGATAAGAGCTTGACCACCTATCAAAATAGGATTTGGGATTTAATAAAGGATTTTGATTCTTTTATTATTTATTTGTTTCCTAGAATAAAGAACCAAGTCATTGATTCTTTAATAGTCTCCACCAACATGTTAGAACCTATGAAAGGGTCTCAGATAAAATATATGTTTTGTAGAGATAATACTAGTGCTAACTATTCCAAAAAACATCACTCACTTCCAAGTATTTGATGATTATAAGCATATCCTAGAATTCATTACAAATACTAGAGAATTTGAATGCCAAATCAAAGATGAGAGTGATAGAGATCCCTTTGAATTAGTTAAAGATGGGGTTATCAACATGAAGACTAATACTATTACCAAATGAATGATGCCTCACGAGAGGATTTTTGATAATGTTCAAGAAATCAAACAAAGGAGAACTCCTAGTTCAGACGGAGGTAAGTATGATCCACATAACTTGGGAGATGAGAAAGATAAAAGAGAAGTATTTATTGGTAGAGTGTACACTCCAAATGAAAGAGAAGGAATTGTAAAATCCTTAAAGGATTATATGGAAGTTATTGCACGAGGGTAAAAATAACTTGAGTCTTACAACACATTGGTCATTACCCATACTATCCCTTTAAAGCCTGGGACAAATCCCTTCAGGTAGAGACAATGTCCTATAAATGCATTGTTGGAACCCCTAATTCATAAAGAGGTAGAAAAATTGTTATCCACTAGAATCATATATATTGTCTAATGTTCTAATTTGGTAGCTAATATAGTTCTAGTAAGAATGAAAATTAGTGAAATTCAACTATGTGCCAATTTCAAAAATTAAAATAGAGCTTCTAAGAAAGATAACTACCCTTTCCTTTTTTTGATGAAGTATTGCATATCGTAAATAGATCCCAAATAATGTCATTTTTATATGGTTACTCTAGATATAACTTTTGGATGATGAAAAAGTGTTCATCACAGATAGTAACAATGCAATAAAAGTACAAAAAATCATACTTCAACAATCAATCAATGAAGCTCAAGATCTTGACTTAGAAATGATTAACAAACAAAGTCATCATAGAAAATACCTTGATATGCTTCATTGCGGGTTGCTTTTCAAAGTAATAATAACCATGAAAGAACAATAAATGTATGATAATGATAATGATAAATTCTCTAATATAAATTATACCTAATGCTTGATAATGCTTGACAATGGTCTTGATAAATATAATTGTGCTCATAAAAGTGCTAGACAGATTATTGATAATAAAAGTGCTAGAGGGAAATAAATGAACAAAAGCTTTGCATTTATATGCCTCACTTGATATTTGATCAATGGTGGAGATTAATTTGAAATATCAATGGATGAGAAAGTTTTGTTAGAAATATGAAATAGATTGAATAACCCAAATAATTTTTTAAGAGAAAATAAAAGTTATATAAACTGGAAAAACATAAGAATGCAAACTAGGACTCTGAGAGATTATGCAATATTGATGTGACAATATTACATTAAGAGCTTCCAAGTTGAAAAGATACAAAGCAAAGTGTTGGCCTCCTACAATGATTTAATAAATAAGCCCTTAAAACCATGATTCAAAGATTGTACATCTAACCTGAATAACTATTTAAATCATCATCAAGGTACATTTAACTTGTCAACCCAGAGACGTGAACTTGAAATGGGTCAGCATAGTATGTGCACTAGGAACTCAAAGTATCCATTTCATTCTACAACTAAGGAACTCACAATACTGAAAGTAAATTGCTTAGAAGGGAATACCATAAATTCCAATCATCAATCAACAACTACATCAAACTAAAATGAAGAAAAGTAATGAAAATTTGAGCAACAAATAGGGCACTACTCTGTCTACTTTGGCTACAGGAACAATCACAAAATGAAATTCTAGTGGTTGCAGGAACAATCGATGCCATATTTCTAACTAACTAAACAGTAAGTAATACTAAACTAATACTAAACTACGAAGATGGATTACTCACCAAGTGGGCCCCCTTGGATAAGTATACTCTAAAACTAATGAGAACACAAATGATTGAACTCATAACTTTATTTTATTCACTGTAAATCATGAGTACAAAAGAGTAATGCATCTGTATTACTAAAAACTTGAGAGTGCAAGTACAATATCAAATCGTACAACCTCCTGAGGAAGGAGCATAAAATATTTATTTATACTATTAGCTAAACAAGGCAGTCAACTCCACGACTGGGAGTACGCCATTTAGGGAAAACAAAGAAAGTGGAGTGGCGGTGGTTACACATGCATGAAATCTGGTCAGACATGTAGGTCCAAATGCAGATTTAGCATAGCAATAATGCCCACACCTGCTCAATCATTAAAGTCCACTACAAGGCAGTTACATTCAGTTGCATGAGGAATCTTCTACCATCGACCTCCTTTGGCCTTGAGCAATTGCTTTGCTGGACGTTATGGTGCATTCCCAGCTAGCAGTGTCTTCCTCAACTTAGCATCCTCAAATTAAATCTACATGGCAATGTCAGTACACACAATAATTGCACATCTATAACCACCTTAAGGAAAATTCATTAACCACATGCAAAATCAATATAGATAATCCACATAATATGCCAATGTCATTAAAACTTGCAAAGATAGGATTAAGCCCAATGTCTATGGTTTGAGGGGAACATTATGAAAATATCAACCTTTAACATCAAAGTCCATCACAACTGCCAGCAAATAAACTATAGATTCTACCCAAAATTGGACCAAAAACTAGGCTCATCACACTTATTGCAAGAAGATGTAAGAGTATGCAAATACAAAATAGGTAGTGAGATTATATAGAACTTAGGAGAGGAGGTAGGTGGAAAATCCAACCAATAGGAATCAACCACAAAAAGTGGAGATGGACCACCAAAAGTGGAGGATGCCCCCAAAAGTGGAAAGTGGTTCCACCTTTTAAGGAAGGGAACACCACACACTTATCTCCTAGTAGTAAACTCACTTTATTATCCTAAGCAAGCTTAATTAAGTGTAGGAGAAACCTAGGATTAAGGGAAAATAAATTAACCCACTAGGAAAATAAATACCTACACCAACACCCCCCCTTAAGCACATCTTAGGAGGATGTAAAAGATGATGGGTCTTGACAAATGAGGCCATGTTAGGTACCCATGTACATAAAAAATTCCCCCCAAGGAAGAAGAAGCCCCCCCACAAATAGAGGAGAACACCCTACAAAATATAGAGAGAGAAG
>VDFB02073716.1:50828-226569 GCA_007258455.2 Sequoia sempervirens
CCTCTATAAAATAAAGGAAGAAAGCCGATATTTAAAAAGACGCAAGAGGAGATTGTAGTAGGATTACAAGCTACCTTAGATAAAAGCCCCGTGCCAAGGAGATCATGCCACTCTCCTCAAGAGAAATGAGGCTCCTCTCATGAAATGTTAGGAGCATAAATGCCCCAAACACAAGGCACTTAATAAAATGTCAAATTGAGGAAAATGAGCATTATGCTATAGGAAACTAAATTGGCTTGAGATTTAGGCAAAGAAATTTTTTCTAAATGACATCATTGGAATTTTGATTTGGTTGAAGCTCTAGGTGCTTCAAGTGGTTTATCTATCTTATGAAACCCAAAATCTATTCATCTTCAAGGCATTGTAAAAAATCCGAAGTGTATTTTAGTTAAAGTGCAGTTTCTTTCTGCTAATCTACAATTCTAGTTGTTTAATTTATATGGCCCAACTAGTACAATTGGAAAAAAAGAGGTCTAGAAGTTTATTTCTCTATGGCTAAACATATTGAAGGGTGAATTAGTTATCCTAGGTGGTGACTTTAATACCAAAATGATGGAATTTTTTAAAAGATTCATATTTGAGAATGAATTGGTAGATTGTCCCACAAAAAAATGGTGAATTTACTTGGTCAAATAGATGAAAGTATTTTCTTCTATTTTCAAAAATATTGAATAGGTTTTTATTCTCAAATAATTGGCTTACAATAGATCAATAATATTCATTAACTATCACCCTTTTTAGGCTCTAATCATTTTCTAATTGAGCTATATTTTATGGGATTCAAAAAATGTTTTAGGTCCTCTCTCAAGTTCAAATAAATGTTGTTTAGAGATGTAACTTTCCTCTCTTCTTGAAAATTGGTGGCAAAAAGCTCCCTTCATTTAAGGTTTAAGGATGTTTCAACTTTGTCAAAAACTAAAATTCCTAAAATCCAATATTAAATATGGGAACACCCATCATTTTAAGAATATTTTCTAGGAGAGAGGGAGAATACAACAATAGCTCCAATAGTTAAATAATCACACTATTAAGTATGCAATGGATTCTTATAATTTTGAACTAGATAAAAAATTAAAGGGAGAACTTGAGGAAATATTAACAAGGGAAGAGATTTATTGGAGGCAAAAATATAGAGAACTTTGACTGAGAGATGAAGATAGAAACACAAAAAAATTGCACCTTTATGAAAGTTAAAAGACAAGATAATAAAGTACATAATATTGAGTCTTCTTTATGAGAAACTGTTTCTACTCAATCTGATATCCAAAAAGAAGCAATCTCCTTCAAAAATCTACTATCTAGATCTTTTGATTCACTTTTAGTCCCTAATTTAGATCTTTTGGATAATATTCCCACCCTAATTTTGGTGTAGGACAATATGAGGCTCCTTACCCCTTGACAATGGATGAATTAACCTGAGTTTTGTTTTCTCTTTACCCCTATATAAGACACGAGGTCTGAATGATTTTATTGTACTTTTCTTCCAAAAATGTTGGGGTTTCTTGGGTAGAGATATCTAGCTAGTAACAAAAGAGGTAAGAAAGAGAAAAACCATACTCAAGTAATCCAATGCAACTATAATCATGCTTATTCTGCTTTTTTTACCACCATATATCATTAAGTAATACTATATACAAGATCTTTTCTAAAACAATCTCTATGAGATTGGGCCCCATCACTCCTCACATAATTTTAGATGAGAAAAGGTGTTTTGTCCTAGGCAAAGAAACTCCAAAGGGCTCATTGGTTGCACATGAGGTACTTCATACAATTTAAGAGAATAAAATGTTAGTTATGATGATAAAATTGGAAATGTTAAAGATTTATGATAGAGTTAGTCAAGACTTTCTCATCCAACTGATCAAAAAAATTGGCTTCTCCCATCAATGGTGTAAGTGGATTTTAGCTTGCATTTCTAGTGTTAAATTTTTTGTTATTATTAATGGAGCTCCAGTAGGATTTTTTTCCTCCTCCCAAGGGATAAGATAGGGAGATCCTATCTCCTCCTTCCTTTTCATTATTTTTTCAAGAGCTCTCAACAAGTCTATTTATCATTTGAATAGAGTACATTTATGGAAGGGTATCGATATTCCTCATACCTCGATGTATATTACTCACGCCATAGCTTTTTATGATACCATTCCCTTTGGTGAATTTTCTTCCTTTGAAGCCAAAACAATAAAATATCTCCTAACATCCTATAGTGCTACTTTTGGGCAAAAGTTTAACCTTGCAAAGTCTAAGATTTTATTCTTTAACACTCTTATTCTTGTTCAAAACATAATAGTCTCTATTTTGGGCTTTAACCATGACATTCTGCATTGCCAACACTTAGGTATCCCTCTTTTTAATGGGGTTCTTAAGAATGAATTTTTGGAAAAAATTATTGAAGCTATTCAAAAGAAGGTTGGTACCTAGAAAATTAGATAGCTAACACCTATAGGAAGAATTCTCACATGGTCAAAGTTTTCCTATTTGTTATCCCTGTCTACATGATGTTAATGCTTAAAATGCCTAAAGGAATAGTAATTGAAATTGAAAAACATCTTAGATAATTTTTATGGAATGGAAAAATAGATAATTTTTGCAAGAAGAAGATCACTCTTACTTATTGGGAAAGTATTTGTAGATCAAAGAAGTGGGGAGGAGCAGGAATTTAAAATTTGAAAGCACATAATTTATCACTGGGGCCAAAACTAACTTATTAAATATTCATGAAACCATAAGATAAATGAACTCAAAATTATGTAGACCAAATACTTATATAGCTCTAATTTAGAGAGAATATTCACCATTACAAATCCCCTATATGGTTCAAAGATTTGGAACTTCACAGTTCAAAGTAGAGAGGTTATATTGCTTCACCTGATACAGGTCATTCATAATAGAGATAAAGCACTCTTTTGAGAGGACCCTTGGAATGGTTACCTCTTAAATACTCTTGAAGAATTGATAAAAATTAAAGATATTCTATAGAAAATTTGGGGATTTAAATTCAAAGATTACCTAAGTCCCCTACAAAATGACTTCCTACACAAGACCCAATATAAAATTCCTCAAGAATGCCACATTCCCTCAACTCAAATGTTTTTATTAGAATCCATCCTTCATCATAGACAAGTGTTTCTCTCTTCAAATCAATATCAACTTGCATGGCCTCCTTCCAAATTAGGTCTATCATTATTGGGCTCAACATAAGCTATGTGAGGGAAAATTTGTTCTTCCCAAGGCTCAAGCCTTCTCTTGGCTTGCCTTAAAAAATAAATTCTCACTAGCACAACATTGGAAAAGTTGGGTATTACTACCAGATTTGTTTGTCTTCTTTGTGGGATTGAACTTGAAGAAGTAAACCATTTCCTACTTAATTGCACTTGTAAACTAGTGTTGGTGTTGGTTGATGAATAAAATCAATTGGCAAAGCCCATTCCTTACAATATTCTGGACATATTCATAAGTTGGCCTTCCCTCTATGTATGTGAAAATGCTTTCTCTCCCATTTGGAAAGTGGCTCCCTCCATCACATGATTTGGAACATTTGGTTAGAAAGGAATAGATGGATCTTTAGATAGCAATATGGGTCATTTGAAGATATAATCTTTAAAATTAAAAATTCAATATAAAAAATTGTAATATCTTAGGTTTCAAAAAGGAACAACATGCCCTTGACCTCCCAAGATTCCTTAATTTTGAAGCAATGGTCATATTTACAACTAGCCAACTAAACCATTTAACAAAGTAATCAATAGAGCACAAATTTGTTGGATACCCTTGGATAGGAACTTGTTGAAGCCAAAATTTGATGGAGCCTAAGAGGTAATCTAGGAAAATCAGGGGTTGGTTGTGTTATTAGGGATAATACAAGAATGATTTTATTAGCAATGTCAATCAAACTTTTAGATGGTACCAACAATGCACCTAAGGCCAAAACCTTACTATACAGTCTAAACATGATTTTAAAATACAATTTTAAAATATCATAATTGAAAGAGACTCTCAAAATATTATTGACGCTTTAAAGAAAAAAACAAGAACTAACTATCATATAAAAAATATCCTAGTTTGTGGAATTGCTAGATCAATTTGAATATTGTGAAAGCATCCACTCTTATAGATAAGGCAATGAGCTTGTAGATGCCCTCACAAATGTGACATGTGATCAAACCTTGAGGGTGACAGAAATTGGCAATATTAATATCTCTATTTTCTCCAATATTTGGGGAATTATGTTGCATGATCAACACTTAGTACACCCCTTCATTCATGGTGACGTCTATGTAGCGAGTAGGATGCACGTTTGACTGTATTTATTAATTAATTGAAAATAAAAAGTGCGTTCATTTTTTATTTTCAGTCAAACGTGCATCCTCCTGGCTGCATAGACAGTACATATGTATGAGTGCAGGCCAATGTCAACAAGTTTGAAGAGAAACTGCCACATTTGCTACTCAAATGTGTGAATTCATTTTGACACATGTCTGATCAGAAAAAGTGTGTTGTTCCTCTTTATATCATGATATCATCTTCATTACACTCCCATAAGCTGTCAAAACCATGGAACTACAAATTGATAAATGCATGTTTTTCCCAATCAAAAAATGGAAGTTTCCAATGCAGGGTGGTTTTGACAAAGACGACATGTCAAAGTTCTTCAAAATTGACACTGACATTACAAAGGAGGTGGTGCGAGAGGTAACTAGACGAGATATTCTTACATATTTCCCTCGAATCCTCGACCCATCTCAGGTAATTTCTACATTTGTTTCACATATAATGGACCCAATTCAAGATGCAGACATGGTTAAGTGTTTATCATTTGATTTCGTTCAAGCTCATATGATTTTTGAAGATTCATTTAACTCTGCTCTAAGAAATTACGAATTGTATAATGGGCGTGCCTTGATTGGAGAGCTCTTCAAACGCAATGAAATTGAATCTTCCCCAGTGATGAATTGGGTATATAATGCTATAAAGCATGAAATCCACAACGACTACAGCATCATGGCTGGCAACTCTCTCACCTTTCAAAAATTGGTAATAACAGGATCAAAAAGATCGAGTTGTTGTTAAGGCGTCGCTATACCTTCTCTCACACCATCGTAACGCTCCTCCTCAAGCTCTATTTGATGTTGTGCCCGAAAACCAACTTCAAGCTGGTATTAATGTAAATGAACCAGCACATGACTTCTATTCCTCTCAGGGTTGATTTTCATATAGTTATATATTTAGTCGATAGGTTATATGTAGTGTGAGATTTGAGCTTGAAATAAGTC
Organism: Sequoia sempervirens; assembly: GCA_007258455.2. Classification (NCBI taxonomy): domain Eukaryota; kingdom Viridiplantae; phylum Streptophyta; class Pinopsida; order Cupressales; family Cupressaceae; genus Sequoia; species Sequoia sempervirens. Next base: position 56,099 of record VDFB02073716.1, read on the forward strand.
TTACGCTTGTAAATCATTATTGAAGTATAAGAAAACAAGTTTCAGATGTCCTTAATTAGCTATCGTCTGATGATAAAAGCCTCTGAAATATCAAGTAAAAGCCTTCAAAATCTCACTTATCACATAAAATCCAGATAAATATTGATTTAACAATTGGATGGGAACATTCTACTTTCATTTGTAGTGTTTTTAGTCAATTTGATGACAACTTTCTTTTTTCATTTGCATTGCTTTATATTTTAAATATGTATGCAAATATTTTTATCATCAGATAATACTTAATTTTTTTTAAGGAAAAAATCTAGATTTGTCTAAATTTATTTCATTCCATTATGTCACATGCAACTAGAATTTGCAGCGCATCCATGCACAAACACATACTCTCTAACATATTAACATACATATAGTTTTCTATTGGCGTAAACCTTGAACCTTATTTAGGTACAAGTGCTAGTATATATGATCTATGTTATGGCTCCCTATAGCCTTTCTTTGCAATGCCATATTTTTGTTGAGATGTGTTTCAAAATGCCATATCTAGAATTTTTTGAGCCTTTTTTTAATCTTCTTATTATATTAATAATATATTATAGTTGCTAGTACTTTTGTCCAAAAAAATATTTGAGTCAAAATCATGTTAAGGGTGACAAGCAACAAATGGAAACTATAAAACTATCATACAATTAACAAACTAGTATAAACCTATAATAAGAGACACTCCAAAAAACAACATATGACTATACAGCTATAAAATAGATATAAGTTGAGATCAAAATAATTATATGCTTGAATCAAAGCATAAAAACTAACTACTAACAGATGTTTCATGCATTGAAAACACAATGATTAGTGGAAAACTCCCCAATAATGGAAACTTGTGTCAACTAGGATTGTCCTCCACCACTAACCAACCATGTTTGTGACATATTCACCTAATACAAGCACCACCTCTAACATTAATAGAAATGAGGAAGATGATGCTATAGTAGACAATCTAAAATTTCAATAATTAAAATATATTCCACAAGTTGATATTGAAAAATAATCATTAGTGAGGGTGGGAAAGGAAAAACCATTGGTGAGTTCCAGTAGCCCATTATGGTAAAAAATCACCATATATTTAATAACCTCTTAAAGATCTTGAATCAACCCATTATTATCTCAACATCCTTGCTATAGGTATTAAATCCTCCACTGACACCTAACCCTTTGCTTCCACTAGAACAAAAGAAACAAATATATGCACCACTTAGGCTAAATCCATTAAATCCTCTTACCTAGTTACATTGAAGGATAGAAGCTCTATAGCACATCATACTTATACATTATTTATTGCCTCCTTTGACTTATTATGAAATTCTTCCAAATCATTACCCTCAACCAAATAACACCTTTATTGCCACCCCATCTAGACACAGCATTGCCTTGGTGAGGTTAAGAGCTTGAACATTTAGATAATAAAAAGTATTCAACTTGAAAGAGATAGACTTGCCCTTTCCTCAATGGGACCTTGCGAGACCTAATACCATGAATTGCCATTAATATGAAAACCCAAACCAAACCAAAGAATTCCCACCAAATGCTCTACTATAAGATATCATAAACCAAAAACCATACCACCAAGTAATACAATTGAAAGGATTTAATCCTTTTGCTTTTGAAAACCTACCTCCTCATTATTACATACAAGCTGAACAATCCTCTCACATGATCACATTCTTACAGAACAAGACCAATCAACAAAATCATAAATACACATGGTGCCTACCACATCCATCTATCTATATCTTAAGACTTCATACTGACTAATTAAATGTGCATATTTCTTTCACTTTCAATAATGATATTAAGACCCTCCCAAACATTAATTTGAATGATTTCTATTATAGATAGAATTGATCTCTCTATTCCCTTATTAGAAAAAATGATAACTTTGTTTTGTTCATGATAGCAATGAATGTACTTCACAATGACAACTTTGTTTTGTTCAAGAGAGCAATGAATGTACTTCACAATGACAAAATTGTTTATCCATGACAACACTTATTCAATTTAAGCTCTTGTTTGCTAATCAGGATAGTATATTTTTTTCAAAGCATTTATCATTAATTGAGTGTTTCCTTGTGTCCTTGTGTCTTTATCTCTTAGAAGTTATCCTTATAGGCTAATACTAATCGTCCAATGAGGGCCTTCCATTCATCTTTGTTATTGGTTCTAGAACTTAGAAAACACAATCCTTCAATTAAGAAAGTTCCTTATCCATCACAAAGAAAATAACTTCCTCTTGCTAAACTAGGGGTAACCCTTGAGGCATTGTTATTTAGTACAATTTGGTGCATGTGCCTAGAACCATCTAACATTATTTTCTTTATAATTTTTTAGTTCTCTAAAATCATTAATGATTCTTGCATAATTAATTGATAATAGATTATTTGATTAATTATATCAAAGTCAAGATGAGTAATCACTTTAACTTAATTAATTAGCTATTGATTAAGATAGTTCATTTAAAATAATTAAAATATACTAAAACATAGGTGCATTCATTTAATTAAAGAAAATTTCACATTAAAATAAAAAGTTAAAAAATGTTTACATTTGAATAGAACAAGAATCTAATGTTCAACCATCAAATTAGAACAATGAAGTGATCACCACAAACAAAGAAAAAATATTCAAACATAAACAAACCATTAAATTGAATTCGACTTGTCTACTTTAATCCTAAGGACTATATTCAACTTCATCACACATGTGTCTTAGGCTAAGCCCATATTTGTTGAAAGAGATCTTAGGAAATGATGAGAGGCTTCAAATGTTCCTCGAACCAACATTCTTGAATATAATTCTCTCCTCAAGGCCATCCAATGAGATAATGTTTATTTGGAAGCATTTCAAAGAAAAATCAATCAATCAACTTAATACCCCTATGCAAAATACACACTTTTATTTCAATGAAACACTCCTTGTGTCACATTTGTTTATACCCCTAGAGGTCTTTATCATGATTTGAGAAATCCTCTTCCACCCATTGCCCTCTTTTTTCTTCCCCAAGAAGATGGAAATCCAATCAATGTAACACCTTTAGACCAACTCTTAAGATATCAACAACAATAAGTTGAAATTTCATCTTATTAATATGGTTTTTTTGTAAGCTTGCATGCATGGTTTTCTCTCATGGGGTTATGTAGGAAATGGATTTATCATTATGGGTATTATGCATTATTTCCTAACCTTTATGATGATGTAGAAAGTGAGTTTGAGGGTACCATTTGGCTTCCAATTCAAATGGGTCTTGTTTTACAACAAACCTTACTTCACATTCTTGATCTTGAACTCCCATACAATCTTCTCCTCGATTGCCCATGCATTCACACCATGCAGGCCACTCCCTCCACATACCACCAATTTATTAAATTCCCCCATAATGTTGTAGAAGTCACAATTTTCATTGATCCTAACCCCTTTCAATATTGTAGAATGTTGGAAGACCCCTATAATAAATCTCATCAGTGTCTTAGTATGGATATTTCCACTCCTATGTATATGTCATTACCATCCTCATCAATGTTGATCTTAACACTTTGGCATCAACATCTTCCACCAATTTGACTTCCCAAATTAAGATCAAGATTGTAGACAAATAGTGTGGGGAGTATGAGCTACATAACATATTCTATTTAAGTCAACTCTCTCGTTCTCCACATTCTTGTGGGAAACCCCAACATTATATCAAAGATTTTAAGGTCGTCCAATGTGGTACAATTAATTTTGTTCATAATGGTTTCTTTGATGATGAGATTGTTGACAACATAAGCTCCTAGTTGTACAATGATGATGAATATACACTATGTTTTGTGGATCAAACTTATCTAAAAGAATTTTGAATATGTAAAAATATGGGAATGAACAAGGAACATTGAGCCACTTACCACCAAGGTTGACTACTACAAATTTGGCTTAGGATACATGCTATTAATTGAAGAATCCTATGATACCAACGAAACATCTAATATTATGGAATTATTTCTCATTCTTAAACATATCAAAGGACATGACTTTGAAGACTCCTCTAATTTTGCTACCCTTTTCCAAGACATGACAATTTGCACTATCATTTCCATTACTAAATCTTACATTTACACTACTACCCCCATTATTCCATCATCCATTAGTCTCTCCCTCATTCATCTCGACCTCATTGCTTGGGACCAACAAGCATCTTTGTCTTTAGACATGTTTGAAAATGATGAAGCTTTAGTTAAGTTCATGGGACTTCATGATGATATCCTAGCAAGTGACCACAAAAAGGGTTTTCACATAGTTTTTACCACAATAGCTTATTTTGGGGAACAAGCTAAGTTCCTTAGTCCCAAAAATTTTAAAAATTCAAAATAAATAAAATAAATTACAATCCCTTAGTGAAAAATTCTTCGAGGCGCTATTGGGCATAAAAAAGAAAGAAATAAAAAATGGTGTCTATTGATGAAAACATCTTTGAGGCGTCAATAGATGAGGAATTCGAGCTTCCCTTGGCACCTTTGTAGTGGTATGAACAATCACCAATCTTGGTAAAAGAATCACAAAAGGTCAACTTGGGTATTGACATTAATCCCAAAATCACCTATCTTACAACAAGTATATCAAAAGAAGAACAAGAAACCACCACATCTATTTTGCTTGGTCCTTTGTCGATATGCCATGATTAGATCCTTCACTTATTGTACACCACTTAATGGTGCATTAGAATGCCAAACCAATGAAACAAAAGCTTCGTAAGATGCAACCTCATGTTTCGTTGTTTATCAAAGAAGAGCTTACAAAACTATTGGAGGTTGGTTTTATCAGACTAATTGACTATCCAAAATGGATCTTCAACATTGTCCCTATTAATAAGAAGCCAAAATGAATCAAAGTTTGCATAGACTTCCAAGACCTCAACAAAGCGTGCCCAAAAGATGATTTTCCACTTCCAAACATAGACATGAACATTGACCTTACTGCAAGACATGAGATGTTGTCCCTTATGGATCATGACTTTTTAGGATATAATCAAATTTAGATTGTCCATGAGAATCAACACAAAATACCCTTTACCGCCCCTTAGGGAACCTTATGTTATTAGGTCATGTTGTTTGGGCTTAAAATTGTAGGGACTAATTATCAAAGAGCAATGATAATCATCTTTCATGATAAGTTGCATCACATCATGGAAGAAGATAATGTAGACGATCTATTGGCTAAGTGAAAAACATGAGAAAATCACCCACAAATTCTTGAGTGTATATTTGAATGTTTGAGAGACTAAGCTTCACCTCCATCCTAAGAAGTGTGTATTTGGTGTTACATCTGGGAAATTTCTAGGCTTCATTATTTCTTGATGAGGCATAGAGGTTGAACTCACTGAAGTCACCGCATCTTGGAGATGCCACCTCCACAAACTCTCAAATAGTTACAGTCTTCCGGGAAAACTTCAGGCTATCAGAAGGTTCATTGCACAACTTGGTTCATTATTTTGGAAGGTTATCCCACCATAAGGCAGCATGAGACCTCATCTTCATCGCTACAAACTTACTCTCCTTGGATTTTTTACATCCATGTTTTTCAAGTCAAGCTATTTATCTAATTCTTATACCCAATCAATGAATAAATCAGGACTTAGATCACCTTCGAAATCTGAAAACCTCAGCCATAACTTTAGTCCCTTGAATTGAAATAGCTTCAATCAACCTCTCCATGGGATCTACTGCTCCATTCACTCCAGCCAGGGCTCCTTCATTCTCTTATTCATCTTGCCAGAATCGAGCTTCAATTGCTTCTAATGCACTGAGCAATTTTTCCATATTATTCCGTCTATGTCTAGTTCCTCTCCTTGCTCACCTTCTCTAATTCAAGTGGACTCATCTCTAAGCCATGTTTTTGTTGCTCTAATATCAAAACTAATGCAGATCACTTTGATTTCCAGTGAAAAAAGCTTAAAACCAGCAGAAAATACAGATTTCCACAAGGAAAACTAAACTTATTGTTTTCTGGGCTGAATTACAGCATATATTCTATTTGCATTCCCATACAATGTCTTTCCCCAGCCCAGCCTCCAGAAAAACTCTCCCGACCCAGCAACCTGCACCCTTTGGAGAAACAAAAATACTGTGATAAAAAGAATACCCCTGAATAACCCGCTACAGCAGTAAGAACCCCAAAAGCGGCCAGCACAGCAAAAAACTCCATTTTTTTGAGACTGATGAGAAAGTGGGAAATATCCCCCTTAACTCATCATTTGCATCACACATGTAATTTTATCGCAACTGAATAATGCTGAATTATACTCCAGCATATCACAGCCAAATATTGATATTCCAGGAAAACTTGATTTGATGCTATGGTATAAAAGAAAAAATTATCAAAAAATTGTGTTATAGGTCTCTGTGCTAGCTGCCAACATTTTATACACCAAACCTGAACAAAACCCCGCATGCTACTGTAGCTTAGTATTACTAGCATTTAAAACACCATTACACTTATCTAAACAGCCATAAGAAGATTTCCTGTATCAATAGGATAATCACTGCCAGAAATATAGAATGAGTTCAGCCTGAAATTTGAGAATGAAAACTGGATGGCAGAAATAATCTATACATAACGGGACCAAGAGTACTTCCAAATGCATCTGTATGGCAAGACAAAATTCAACTGCAGTGTTTTACAAGCAGTAAATTGTATTCATAGGTGAGCAAGCAACATATGGAAAGGCACTAATTTGAATGCTAGGATAGAGGTCAGCTACAGCCTAAAACATTGAATAATATAGAATACAAATAAATCTTTAGAGTATTTCCACACAAATTTATACATATCAAAGACTTTTAATACTAGTTTCTTTTGAGAAAACATACAAAGAGTGTATTCCGGACATAATAAACACCATTATTTTTAGAGCCAGTTCTTATCTCGGAATCTCCTTAAGCCCTTAACCAAAAGATTAAGACAACTGTCTATAATATTGCAGTATACTCTTACTGTCTGTAATCTGGCCTTGCAAAACCACCACCCCAAAATTAGGATGAATAAGTTCATTTTCTTTCCTCTACCAGGCAACCATAATAGTGGATAAATATGCATAAAAAACACAAATGTCTTTTAAAGGCCCATTAAAACTTTTTAACAAATCTATCCAGAGAAAAACAACAAAGAAAGATACTTTTTATTGATCCAGTAATCTCCTGAAAATATATGCCGACATTGACAATTACAAAGCACAGATTTCAACTTAAGAATGAACAGTTGATGTTCCATGTATCATGTCTTCACAACGTTGCTATATTTATCAGTGAAATGCAATTCTAGCCATGAAGTCCCATCAACCAATTCACAACTACCAGGAATTCTATTGCAAAAACTAAATTTCTTCAATTCCAATTGTATTCCACATCATCGTGGAAAGTAGTGAAAGACCATAACTGTTTCAAGAAAATTTTATAAATGCCACAAAACTGACTGAATCAATATATCTCACGTCATAGCTCAAAATCATCATCTGCAATAACCTCTTCAGCAGCAGCTTCCTCCTCATCATCATCCAGTCTGAAATATGGATTGTGTGACTCTGGCCTGAATTTGTAGCCTGTGAAAATGTAGAAGGCCAAGGTAGCCAGTTCTGTTGTCAAATCACAGGTCCAGGAATACTGGTAAGATATAATTGTTCTGAGGGCAAATACCACTATCCGAGTGAAGTATATGTAGCTGACTACTACAATGTAGTACTGCCGAAACAGAGTGAGCTTCATTAGGCTTCTAGCTGCCTTGCCATCAGTCTGGGCAGCTTCTCGAAGATGCTTGATAGACCAAATAATAGGGAAAAGCACAGCACAACAACAAATTACATCCAGAAGCAGCAACAACTGAGTCCACGTAACCCAACCTTGTCTGGATGGGCCTGTCTCATCTATCACAACAGCAGCAATGTTTGCGAATACTTGAAGGGGAATAACTATCATGAGAACCCTCTTTTCCTTTTCCTGCAAAAATGGTTTCAGAATCGACCATCCTGTTCCTATGAGGACAATAACAGTAAAAAGCATAACACCCTTCACAAAACTAAATCCATAAAATGCAATATCCCATCCATGGGCAGTTCCAGTTCGCTTTGTATATGATTTATCTTCTGCCTCACAAAGCAAATTAAGGGCTTTCATGACAACCAAGACACCCATGAGAATATGGATCATGTGAATGGTCTTCTTCTTCTTCCAGCAAACATAAGACCACCCCCCACCTAGTACCATGTACATGAAAAAGAAGCTAAAATACAGCTTTGGCAATGGAGCCTGCCCTACTGATAAATAATCCATTTTCCCATTGCCCTGTAAATTATACATGGCCGTTCTCACATTCATCCACACTTGAACTTTAGGTAGACAATTGCCAAACATGAGCTTGTATTCATTTGCTTCTGGTGCCTCAAAAGATTTATTGAAAGATTGTTTGGACTGATCTATTTCACCAAAGTCGAAAAGTTTGGTGACAAGAGCATTCTTAAGGACACAGTATACCTCTGAAGCTGAATCGCCCAGCATTGAATACTCCATTTTGATCTCAAACCAATTCTCTTCTGTAACTAAAAAAAATCCCATGAAAGAGGGGTCCACTTCAAGGCCCAAGGGCGTATATGATATATTTGATATACTGATATTCAGATGGCCCTTAGAGCTGAAACCGAATTTCTCAAATTCAATAACAGCCCTACTGTCTGCATTAATTGATGTGTGTCTGATTTCCGCATATGATGATGTCAACACAGTTGAAATAATAGCTATAACAAAAATTGAAGGCCAACCCATTTTGAACTGGTCACCAAAACTACACAAAGGTGACAAATAACTAGTAGCAGAACCTTGCTGTACAATGGTTATGCAGATAGGTTGCCTGTGCAATGCACACAATTCACTCCTTCCCGCAGTTGGAGCGTCCTGTTAGTTAAATGCCTTCCTGTTCAAACCAGACTTGAGTCTATCTGCAAAGTCCTTCTCCAGTTTACCCTCCCTCACCGGATGCAGAATCAGCCAGATATAATTTCCATTGATCAATAGTATGACTATTTCTCTACATGCTGTAACAAAAAAATAACAGAATCAATAGAGAACAGTAAATTTTGAATGGAATAAAAACAATCAATCAGACAAAACCAATCCTTATCAATGATGTTCACAGATCACGACAATTACACAATTTATTACAGCTCTATCACTATTCATATAAACCAGTGTTTCTCCAAGTTTCCGGGATATGGGGAAGCATTTTTTGGTAAGGCAAAATATTATCAAATTTCCCCTGTTTCAACACCTGCCTAATATAAGCTAGTAAAGAGGGATGGGGGGACGGATCTGTATAGAGGATTTATGGAGGGGACAACAATTAGAATAACTTAAACAAATTAAAAGTAGTTAAATTTTTAAAAAATACAATGTTTTGAATGTGAAATTTTAATCCTCCTTTTCTAAGGTCTGTGCACCAAATGGAACAGGTTATCAGTTCTGATGAAAGAGGACTGTCCCCACAAGTCCCCAAGACCCTTACACCCCAGGGATATGCCTCTGTGGAACACTGTTACAAACAATTCTAAATAACATAATGGGAAGAAAAAAAAACATTGATAGAGACATAGAATAAGGGTAAGCCACATGATTTTAAAACAGGATACCAAGGGTTGACTGGGATGAGCTCCGATAGTAAAGTATATTGGGGCGTTCAAAGTGGAGTTCTATCAAATCCCCTAAAGACATAACAAATTATTGAAATTAGGTAGATTTCCACGTTCAATTCACTAAACAGGGCGATTCTGGGTGCAGATCCCAGGTAATTTGCACAGAAAAGATACCAGTTGGTTGTGGCATATACGAAGATTACCCCACAAGGAAATACACCAGATTGAAAAAAATGGTTACACAGCGATAAGACTAATGGTATGGCTATATAAAATTAGATAAGTTCACCCAGGGACCTGAACCATGGTGACTATAAAGGACTAAATGAATAGATAAACCTTTCCGAATGCTTTCTTTCACCAGTTACAAAATTAAATAAAAACAAATAAAATTGGAACCCTGTCATTACCTATTAGAATACAGTTCTACCATACCCAAAACATCATAAATGAAAAACACGCCCAAAACATAATAAATGGAAGGAAAAAACAGATAAAGCATTATAAATGGAAAAACACACCCAAAGCATCATTAATTAAAACAAACTCAGATGATCAGATAAATTTGTAGGGGGGTTTTTCTTACAAGTTCGAAAACTTTGGCCGTCCTACTACTGTAAACGCTTGTTATTCTTGTTAAAAGCAAAACTGTGACTGAGAATATGGATTTGTGCAGACCTGCGTGACGAGCAGCCTTCTCTGTCAATCAAAATGGGCTTCTGAATGAACCATTCGTATCAGAAAAGTAAGCCCCTGACTTCAGAGCAACGTAACAATTATGGTAAGACGATATCAAGATTTGACCGATAAATTTAATATTTGAAAAAATAATCAGCCGGCGAAGGGAAAATAGAAGGAAATGTTGTTAACTTGCAGCCAAAGAGAGGTCTTTTGCTGGGGACAAATGCACCAACCGCTCTAGCGAGGTGAGATGCGGCAATCACGAAGCTTCAGTTAATATTTGACCAAGGTTAGATGGAGAGATTAGTTAGGATTTTTTTTTTTAATTTGTTACCTAGTATTATTTTTATTTTTAGTCTGCAGGAATGGGGTAGCCCCCCTTATAAACTGGAGTGCGTCTGGTAAACTTTCCGACGAGGTGCAACATGCCCTCAATACGATGGGGATGAGGGAGATTGGACCTCATGACCTCTTGCTTGGATGTTGTAGCGAATCGAACTGGAGCTCGCCCCAATTTGTTAGTATTATAAGTATGAGTTTAAGTCAATATTTGTTTTTAGTTTGAAGTTTTCGAGCTAGGGCCTGCCCCAATTTGTTAGTATTATGAAATATGAGTTTAAGTCAATGTTTGTTTTTAGTTTGAAGTTTTCTACCCAGGCCAGCCCCAATTTGTTGGTATTATGACTATGAGTATGAGTTTAAGTCAATATTTGTTTTCAGTTTGAAGTTTTCAATCATATTTAATATATTATGTATTTAAGTTGGTTTTGAGGATTGTGACTTTATTTCTTATTTATTGAATGTTTAAGGGATTTGAACTTTGGTGGATTGTAATGAGGAACATATCATAGTCATAATTAATTGTATTCAACTAATTGAACTACAACATTTTGGTGATGGAGAGAATTTTTATGAAGTTTATCTCATAAATTTTTTTTGTTGATCTATTGAAAATTAACATATCTTATACAAATAAATTAGGTTAAGGAATAAGATATCATACATAAAGGTGTTATTAAATTGCATTTTACTAAGGTTTGAAATTTGTTTATCTATAATTTTTGAAATTTTTAAAGTCATATTTTACAAAAAAAAATAATTAAATGACATAATATGATTGGTTATATTTCTACATTCTTATTAAATATATTTAGAATGTTATTTTAGTTTGAAAATTATTAAAAGAATATAAATAATTTTAAATTGTATTTTTAAGAGAAAATTTGTCATATAATTTGTTCTTTTAGATTTTTTTAAATATAAAAATATAAGATTTTTTTAATAATATATTTTTCTTTTCTAAATTTTTCATTTAACAACTTATCTTTAATTATGATGATAAATGTTAGAATATTGTGTTTCCCTTGGAAGATTTAAAGATCCTTTTACATTTTTATTTGTTACTTTATTTTCTCTCTTTATCTAATTTTACAAATATATTTTCTAGTTAAAAGTTAATATGTTCACTTTTTCAAAGTATTATTATAGAGCATATTAATTATCATATATGAAAAGAATAGAAGTAATCTAGATGTATATAAAAATCTTATGGTCCATTACATAATGCATGGTGAAATTTCCATACATATATGTCAACTCCTATTTAGTTTTATCTTCATTTTTAAATAGTGGCTTAATGCAATAACATATGGACAAGTGACAATTATTGTGTCAAGTTAGACTCTTTCATCTAGGTTGTTGCTCCTCTATTTACTTATATTTCCACCCATTTTATTCATATCTAATTCATATTTGCACCCATTTCAATATATTTTTCATATTTAATTGTTCATCATTCCCATGCATGCACTTCTCTAAAAGCATTCCAATGTCACATATTACTTTCATGCCTAGAGCTAACTAAATATACATTTAAGTGATTATTGCTATGTGTTTCTATTTGAAGGCATTCAATTACATTCATTTATATCATTGTATTCATTCTATGCAATACTTGGTCAACAAGATTATAAATATCCGTGTCTATTAGTCATTTGATAGCACCTGTAGGTGCTATTGTTAGTTTTTCATAATTTAATGGATGTGATAATCTAAGAGATTTTTTATGATTTTATAAAATGAAGAGATTGACATGCTATTAAAAATTATTAATTTATAATGATTATCTTCAAAGATACCCAACAATTATACAAATATATGTTAAGACTTTTATCCTCCCAATAGAACTATGGTTTTTTAAAATAATGGATACCTATTGAAAACCTAACCAACATGAAGACAAAATTATTCGTATCCTTGAAATAAGTTATTACAAACACCTTCAATCTCTCTTCAATTGATTTAATGTGTTTCACACCATCTCTAAACATATTTATATAATAACATTTCATTTTCCTATTCTTGTTTAGTTATGTCCATGTGTGTCAATAGACCACCTATACATTTTGACCAGATGACACATGCAATCAAGATCTCCAATTTCAAATGCTCATTTCTTAAACACATGTATGACCTCCCAAAAGGTAAAATATTGTAAGGTGGTATGCCACATGACCCTTAGAAGCACAAGACTTTGAACTGATATGACTATGAAAATAAAACTTGTGATATAATATTGAATAATTAAAACACAAAACATGTAACTACTTACATGGAAAATTATTAAAAAAAACATATATTTGAACATCAATTCACATATGAGATGGGAGTTACATATGACAAGTTCTTATGCTACATAAGATTATGTAAGAAGGGGGTTACAATGAAATATTAACTAGTATTGTGACAAGTCAAGAGACATCTTTGAATGGTTTAAATAAGCCAAAATGGAGTGTTGAAATTGGGAAGTTACATGTCATAGATCATATGATAAGTTATGATAGTTGTAAGAGCATATTCTAAATAGTCTAGAAGATCATGGTCAATGTGGGAATTGAAGTTTGGCCCAAATATGGCACCCATTGTTGGTCATTTTTTATCTCATGATTTTAGAAAACAACTCTCGAATTTTGGTTTCATATTTGTCTATTTATCGATGCTTAGAGATGGAGTATTGTATGACTTGTATGATTATTTTTAGGTATTGTTATGCTATCAAATTTTTTCTAGTTTTACATATTGGCGATACTCCTATAAGGGCATTCCCTAAGATTGTATTGCAACCTTTGTTGTTGATAATATAGTTGATCCATGCTTTGGAGTGTGGGGTTTTTTCTCAAAAGGTTTTTCTCCATATAAACTTTGTTATAGTATTTATCATTATGTATTATTTCTTGTGACAATAAGATCTAAATTTATTTGCACATACCTCCTCTCAAAGATTAAATTAGGAATCATTTCCACACATTTTGCTTCCTTTCATTTGGTATCAAATCCTAATCACCTCAAATACTAAGTGTTAAGGATGAGGCTTTTTATACTAATCTTAGATTGAGTGGGAGCTTACATATAGAAGGAAATCTTGTTGCAGGAAAAATAGAAAGAAAATCAAGGATAGAGATGAAGAAGTTATTGGACACTAGCTTTGAGTTGTGAGAGCTCAACATGTAGGATATGTTTGTGGATAGGATCTATGGGCTATAATTGGAAAATCCAAACCTACTGCAATGTCAAAAGCTAATTGAGACATATTGGATAGAAAAAAATTAAGGGTCTCATTAGACTCTATTTGGTAGGATTTATATTGTTGAATGTACATGAAGAATTTGTTGATGTGAACGAGGTGTTTTACCTAATTGGTTCATCACCTAGGTCCTATTCACACTAGTTACTTAAGTAAGGTACACATATGATGCTTATCACTTTATGTCTCAAGTTATAAGATTAAGACATGTATCATAATCTTATCCAATCCTATGTCTCACCTTGTTCTATATAACCAAGGTATTCCCTTTGTATTCTAATTCATTATAAATAATCTACCATTTAAATCCTTTAATAAAATAGTATTATTTTCTCATATTTGATCTCTCTTGTTCTTTCATTCAAGCTCCTAATTCTTAGGTGGCTACATCTTCAACCAAATCTTGCATGGTATAGAGTATTCTATACCAACTCCTACATGGTATCAAAGCTTGTGGGATTGCTTCTTGTAAGTCTTTATTGAGATATATAGATTGTAAATCTTGGTAGATATTGAAAAATTGAGTGTGATCTTCTCTTGCATCAAATGATGACTTGGAGAATAAGAAAAACTTGATATAAATACCAGAATTGGGGAGTTCCTCTTTCTCGATCGTATTGCAAGTTTATTTTGTATCTTGTTGGTGCAAATTTAAACTCGCCATTGAGTTTGGGGTGTCCAAAAAAGTCATTTTATTTTGTATCTTGCATAATATACTTGTTGCATTTTGTCTCTAACTTAGAGCAATCACTAGTCAAAGGATCTTGGCTACAAATGTCTTATTTCAAGCGGCAGAAATCTCTCCATCATAATAGATGGAGGAAATAGCAAAAAAAGAGGTAAATGTAGTTACATTACCTACCTATTTATTTATATATTTGCAACTAATTTAACTATCAAGTTAGTCATACCAATATGGATTCATACTACTCTTCACTGACTGTGTGAATGTTTATGCAAATACAAAACTAATGAGTATTTAATCTGATTCTGCTATTGTAAGCAAAGAGTATAATACCAAGTAATGAATAATAGTAGATTCCATGGGTTGAATTACTTATGTAGCTATCACTTATTTAAGATAACAAAAGGGTTTGTCACATTCTAAGTAGACTAACCATTTCTCTATAATACAATTGACATTGTTATGGGCCTATAATTCTATATCTTTAGCCTTCAACTTAAACTTAATTTGTAGATACAAGATACAACATAAGTGATCCAGAGTGCCTAGTATCACACTCTTTTCTTATTTGTATTGGAAGTTATTATCTGACTCTTCTCTAATCTAGATAGGGGAGAGGGGCCTATAGTGGAGCACCCTAACTTCACATTTCTCAAAATCTTATGTGGAAATTTCAAATCACTCCCAGTTTTGTACAACAGTTTATTTGGAAACTTATGTGCTATATTTCATTTTAGGGCCACATCATCAAATATGATGCCACATTAGCATGTTTTTTGTTGAGGTATCCAAAAAGGTCCAAAAAAAGAGTGAGACCGATAGTGGTGCACTAAGTCATGTTTTATTGGTGCGCTGATGTGGCAACACATGATTTGTCAGTTTGTGTACTTAATGGATAAAAAGTGCTCTACAATTGGATATTAAGGTGCTCCACTATAAGACCCATTGAGGACTACTTCTATCCCAATATTGGACCCTGCTCCATTATAGGCCCCTCTCCCCCAGAATGTTCATTGTTGATTGTTGTTTTGAATCACTTGTAAGCTCTCGTTTTTAATTGCGGTACCTTGTAAATTTTATCTTAGATAAGCTTTGTTGAATATTATGACCCAGAGCATTATGCCCAAAGGAATTCACTTCGCTTTATCTTTAATCACATACTATTAGGTGTTGGGAAGTATTTCTCAGGAATAACTATTGAATAACTTGATGATGAGGGCTTCCAAACAATGTTACCCTGACCCTTGAGATGCCATGTAATCTACGTTAGTTAATACGAATAATATATAGGATGTTTTTTTATATGATCATCTTTCATGTTTAATTATGTTGGCTCATGTTTAGACTATGTGATAACTTAGTAAATAATGTGTCTAATAAAGTCTCAATTAATTAGTTGTCATGACAGTTCAATGTAATATTTATGTTGTCATTATCTCAATAAGAAGTGAATAAATAAGAGTTTTCATGAGAGATTGCTATTCACAGAGAAAAGAATTGAAGAAATTAGTCATGATACGTGTGTAGAATAGAAAATAAAGGATTAAGGTGATTTTTTTTTACTTTAAGTAGTCTTATTGATAAGAGATAAGTTTTAGTTTATTTTAGACAATAAAAATAAATAAAGTCATACAAAGTCTAAATAGATTATATTTTGGCGAATCTAAAATTTAATCATTTTAAGATTGCTTCATGGAAATGAAAAGTTAGTTAATTTTAGAGAATATTATGGGGGAAACATATTGTAATAAGTATTAGATTATTAGAGATAAATATTGAGCTTCTTTTTATTCATCTTTCCTCATCTCCTCTTTCAAATTATTTTTAAAAAATAAATATTTTTATTTTATGAACATAAATTGAAAAGATTTTGTATGTGATTTAGAATTGTTGACTTACTTTCTTATTCTTTCATGTATTTCGTGTTTCCTAACTTTATTGATCACAAAAGTCTCCAAAGTTAAAGTATGAAATAGCATTCTTAAATTTATATTCCATTCAAAGTTTCTATATTAAATTTTTACACACAAAAAGAAGTTTCTAAAATTTAGAAAGTTAAATATGAAAAAACCTTCTTAAATTTATTATTGCATATAAAAGTAAGTGTCTAAACCAATATATTTAAAATCAAAAAAATATTTAAATATTTAAAAACAAAAAAATATGTAAATTGTTTTTTTTCCAATAGAATGGAAAGAAAATTATAAAGAAATGGAAAATAATGTTCTTTTTAAAATTTTATTTAACTTTATTGACAACAAAAGTCTCCAAAATTAAGTACGAAAAAACTTTATTAAATTTAATATTTTATATTCCATTCAAAGTTATTATATTAAATTACTACACACAAAAAGAAGTTTCTAAAATTTTAAAAGTTAAGAATGAAAAAACAATTTATTATTGCATATAAAAAGTTTCTAAATTAATATACTTAAAATAAAAAAATATTGAAAATTTTTAAAAAAGAAAATTATTCTTTGATGTCATTGTAAAATGTTTTTTCTTTTTATAAAAAGTTTCTAAATTAATATACTTAAAATCAAAAATATTGAAAATCTTTAAAAAAGAAAATTATCCTTTGATGTCATTGTAAAATGTTTTTTTTATAAAGTTAGGCTTCTTAATTATGGTTTAAGTAAGGTTAGTGTTACCATAGGGTTCAATTAGGGTTAGGGTTAAAGTTAGGATTATAGAATAAAGTTTGAGGTAAAGGTTAGGTTTAGGGTTGGGGTTAGGACTCAACTAGTATAGGGTTATTCTATTCAAAGTTACTATATATTAAATTACTACACATAAAAAGAAGTTTCTAAAATTTTGAAAGTCAAGTATGAAAAAACAATTTATTATTGCATATAAAAGTAAGTTTCTAAATTAATATACTTAAAATCTTTAAAAAAGAAAATTATCCTTTGATGTCATTGTAAAATTATTTTTTTTAATAATAGAATAGAAATAAAATTATAAAGGAAAGAAAAAAATTGTTCTTTTAAAAAAAATAAAATTAATGTATCAAATTATAAAATTGGAAAATTATATAAAAATGAAATATCCTAAATTTACTATTACACAAAAAATATTGAATATTTTTAAAAAAATTGAAAACATTTCGAAAAGGAAAAATCATTCATATTATATTTTATTCAAAATTAATATATATCTCAAATAAATATTATAAATTTAAGACTTTACTAAATATTTTATTGTTCAAAAATATAAATACTTAAATATACAATCTAATTATAAAGACCACATCTAAAATCAATTTAAAATCATTAAGTTAAATAGAAATAAAATATAATAAACTTATTATTACACATAAAAATAAGTTTTAAATAACATTAGGGTTAGGGTTCAATTAGTAGTACAATTAGAATTAGGGTTGCCATTAGAATTAGGGTTAGTGTTAGAATTAGAATTAGAATTAGAATTATCAAGAGTTTGAATTATGGTTAGGGTTAGAATTAGAATTAGGGTTATAGTTAGGGTTAGGGTTAGGGTTAGGGATCAATTAGGCTTAGCAATGAATTGGAGATAAGGTTAGTGTTAAGGATCAATTAGGATTAGGGTTCAAAAGGGTTCAATTAGAGTTCAGTTAGGGTTAAGGATATGTTAGAGTTAAGATTCTTGATTAGGGTTTAATTAAGGTTGGGGTTTGGGTAGGGTTCAATTAGGGTTAGGGTTAAAGTTAGGGATATAGGATAAAATTTGAGGTAAAGATTAGGGTTATGGTTGTGGTTAGGGTTAGGAATCAACTAAAGATAGGGTTATGGTTCAATTATGGTTAGGCTTAGGGTTAATGATAGGTTAGGATAAGGGTTCAACTAGAGTTAGGTTTTAATTACGATTAGGGTTAGGGTTCATTAGTAGTACAATTAGAATTAGGGTTACCATTGGAATTAGGGTTAGTGTTAGAAATAGAATTATGAATAGAGTTGGAGTTATGGTTATGGTTAGAATTAGAATTAGGGTTATAGTTAGGGTTAGGGTTAGAAATAGGATAAGGGTTAGGGTTAGAATTCAAGTAAGGTTAGAGTTCTAAGATTAAGATTAGAATTCAATTAGGGTTGAATTTCAATAAGGTCGGCATTAGGGTTCAATTAGGGTTTGGGTTATAGGTTGGGTTTAATTAGAGTTGAATTTGAAAAGGTTTAGGGTAAGGATTAGGGTTCTAAAATAAATCTTGGGGTTAGAGTTGGGGTTAGGGTTGGGGTTCAATTAGGGTTAGAGTTATTATTGGGTTTCTATTAGGGTTAGGGTTATGAGTTATAGGATTGGATTTAAGGAACAATTATGATTA
This sequence comes from Sequoia sempervirens, assembly GCA_007258455.2. Lineage (NCBI taxonomy): Eukaryota > Viridiplantae > Streptophyta > Pinopsida > Cupressales > Cupressaceae > Sequoia > Sequoia sempervirens. Next base: position 75,045 of record VDFB02073716.1, read on the forward strand.
GCATTGAATTAGGGATAGGGTTGAGATTAAGGATCAATTAGGTTTCAGGTTAAATTAGGGTTAGGGTTCAAAATGGTTCTGTTGTCACCTAGAAATGCACCCTATGTGAAGTTATGAAAACTAAGCTTTCTAGAGAAACATTGGAAGACCTCCAAAGCTGTGGGTCACTTGTAAACAGAAGTCCACCTCTAGAGAAGGTTGGATTCCTTTGGTATCACCTAGACTACTGATACTTGCAAGGAAAAGGGAGAAGGATTACATAATGAAGATTAAATTTTAAGGTGATACACCAAAATGACAGGAACAATGAGATACTCGAGCTACACTTGAATACTGGTAACAACCATGGGACTGCACAACAAGATCCTGTAGTTCACGCATACAAACAGGTTTGATGTGCATGTGCTTTCAAGAAGGAAAAGCAGATTCTCACAAATTAAAAGCGCATGTGCAAGATTGAGTAAACACAGTTTGTAACCTACATGATACTACTTTTGCAAAGAAAGGCACGCTAACATGAAACAAAAGCTATAAGGAAAAGAGAAATATTTCACTAAGTAGCTTAATGAATCACTTTAAAAAATGCACAATACTTCACAAGAATCAGAAGGCAAAATGATGGACCATCAATGGTAACCAAGGCAAATTTTATATATTATGTTCCAAATTGGGTTACATAAGTTCTACTAATCTAAGAGAGGATTGCAAAAAGTCACAGACTTTCAAAAAGCATCCAGAGAACTCCGTTACAAAGAGGCAAAAATGTCTTATATACAACAATGTGTGTCGGCCCCCTTAGGACTTACAAAATATCAGTCTTAGAAAAGATCTACCTTAGATATTTTGATGAAATTAATGTTGCATCCCTGTGTCCCTATTGCCTATGTTGGTGAAGAAACATTCCTAGAGAAGCCTTCAGATCTTTCGCAGCTACCGCATTCATTTCTGATCCTTGTGTCCATCTTTGAACCTCCCTATCGAGTGCCTTGAATGCTCTTGAGCTTAGAACGGATACACATTGCTTTTCATCCTACTGATCTTCTTCATCTGGTTCTGCTGTCAACAATTCACTTGTAGCTTTCTCTGATTGGTTGAGCATACTCCATGTAGATTCTTCAGGCGGTCAAAAGCTTCTCTTGTAGAATCGCATGTCGATGAGACACTAATCGTGTCTCCTCGATGCAATTAAATCCTCCTGCGACCATCGACATAACATGGAACTATCGATGAGAGTTCTTAGCGAGCCCAAAAGTCATGTCAATATTTCCTTTTTTATTGCCTAAAATATCGGCAAGACATCACTTTCGACAAGATGTTACAACACGTTCCTTGGAGTCACATCGATACCGCTTTTATTTGGCGATTCCATCACTGTCGGCAAGAGATCATGTGTTCAGGAAGACCTCATAACGAACTTTTCCTGTCGGGGTGAGCACATCTATGTCAGCAAGACCCTACCAGGTCGATGAGACCTTTCAGCGAGCTCATTTTAGTCGCCCCGAGCTCCTTCATCTTCTATCGGCGAGACACTCTTCGTCGGGAAGACTTCATGGTGATGTTCTCTCCCTTTGGCTTGGAGCTCCCATTCTTTTTGGTAAGACTCCGTCATAATCGCCCAGACATCCCAGCAATATCTTCATTTCTCCCCGAGCCCAATCTTGTTTGGCAAGACCTCCGCCGAAGGAAAAACACATATCGAGACCCCCTTTGTCCTTTGGCGAGACCACCTCCATTCGTCGAGATGTCATGTAGAATTCCTTTCCTTTTGGAAAACTCCTTTCGCTTCAGAAGGCTCCACTAGTTGGTGAGACCTTTGCCGATGACGCCTCCCATGTTGCCAAGACTCTAGCACGTTGGCCAGACTTTATGCCAAAGGCATAACCTTTTTTTGATCCTTTCATTTCAGCCAGACTTTATTTCCTCACGCCAATATGTATCCCCACGTTTCATATGCATCGATGTAACCTCCTCTTCTTGGGGAGACGTCTTGAAGATACCCTACGTCTCACCGAAATATTTATATGTTCACTTTTGGTCACCAAGATGTTATAGCGAGGGCCTTTCCTTCTTAGCGATGACATTCTTTTCGGTGAGACCCTCACCAAATTGGTGAGATATTTCCCCGAGGATACAACATTACGCCTCACCGAGACTTGTGCTTGGTTGTTGAGACATCATGGCGAAGTCAAACATCCCCCGACACCGACCTTGTGAACCACCTTCGGCGATACATCCCATGCAGAGAGACGCATAGGGAGTCATAGCGACCCGAATGTCTTAGCGACTGGTATTTCAGACAAATAGAACACATTACTAGTCGGCAAGACAATAGAGGGGTCTTGCCGACTTTCTTCTCTGATGGATTTTATGCCAAATTTGACTAAGGCATACTTTTCAAATGAGCTCCTTGTGAAATGTCATTAGATGCATGAACTAACCCTCAATGCAAATGTCCCATTTGACCTTCTTGAACATCTAAAACATAATTTGTCCTGCCTGATTGAGCCCATGGGTGAAAATTGGGTAACAGGTTCAATTAGAGTTCAATTAGGGTTAAGATTATGTTAAAGTTAGGCTTCTTGATTATGGTTTAAGTAAGGTTAGGGTTAAGATAGGGTTCAATTAGGGTTAGGGTGAAAGTTGGGATTATAGAATAAATTTTGAGGTAAAGGTTAGGTTTACAGTTGGGGTTGGGGCTAGGACTCAATTAGGATAGGGTTATGGTTCAATTAGGATTAGGGTTAGTGTTAATGTTAGGTTATGATAAGGGTTCAAGTAGGGTTAGGTTTTAATAATTATGGTTAGGGTTAGGGTTCAATTAGTAGTACAATTATAATTAGGGTTAGTGTTAGAAATATAATTATGAATAGAGTTAGAGTTATGGTTATGGTTAAAATTAGAATTAGGGTTATAGCTAGGGTTAGGGTTAGAAATAGGATAAGGGTTTGGGTTAAAATTCAACCAAGGTTAGGGTTAGGGTTAGGTTTAAGGTTAGGATTATAATTCTATTAGGGTTGAATTTCAATAGGGTTAGGATTACGGTTCAATTAGGGTTTGAGTTATGGTTTCGGTTAAATTAGAGTTAGAGTTCAATTAGGGCTAAATTTTATTAGGGTTGGGGTAAGGGTTGGGATTGGGGTTAGAATTCAATTAGAATTAGGGAACTATAGTTATAATTATAATAAGAGTTTTCATTCAATTAGTATTTAATTAGGGTTATGATTAGGGTTTATATTTAATTAATATAATTAGGGTTACGACTAGGGTTTATATTTAATTAGGGCTACGATTAGGGTTAAGTTAGAGGAAAGGTTCAACTAGAGTTGGGTTTTAATTAGGGTTAGAAATCAATAAAGATTCAATAATTATAACTCTAACCCTAAATCTAATTTTATCTCTAACCCTAATTCTAACCCTAATCTTAACCATAATCTTGACCTCAACCCTAACCCTAACCCTAACTCTAATCATATCACTAATAGTAATTCTAATTGTTATCCTAATACTAACTCCAACCATAAATAAACCCTAATTGAACTGTAATTAAGCACTAATTTAAATTTAACCTAACCCTAATTAAGAGTTATATCATCATATTATTTAATTCTATATTAATTATTATTATTATTAATATTATTTTAAATAATAAATATTTTTTTTACTGTTAGGGTTTAATTACAGTTAAGAGTTTAATAAGGGCTAAGGTTATAGTTAACATTCTATTATGATTAGGGTAAGAGTTAAATTAGTGTTACAGTTAGGTAAGGGTTCACTTATGATTAGGGTTTAATTTGGGTTAAGGTTAGCATTAAATGAGGATTTTGGGTTAGGTTTTGAATTACAATTACAATTAGAACTTAATTGGAATCCTAACCCTAACCTTATTTGTAACCCTAACCTTCACCTTAAACCTAACTATAAACCTAATCTTGAGAAAATCTTGATGCTATCCCTAACCCTAATTTTGATGCTAACTCGAGGATAATTGGAATCCTGACCCTAACCTTATTCATAACCCTAACCTTCACCCTAAACCTAATTGTAAACCTAATCTTGAGAAAATATTGTTGCTATCCCTAACCCTAATTTTGGCGCTAACTCTAAGCCTCATCCTAATGCTAATCATAACCCTAATCTTAACTAAATATCAACCTCAACCCTAATCCTAACTATATATCTAGCCTTAACCTTAACCCTAAATATTAACCATATCTCTTAACCCCAACCCTAACCCTAATCCTGATATCCTTAACCCCAACTATTACCCTAACCCTAACTATATATGTTAACCCTAAACTTGACCCTAAACCTAAATGTAACCCTAACCCTAATGCTAATCATAACCCTAATCCAAAACTAATCTTCGTGCTAACCCTAACCCTAATTTTGATGCAAACCCTAACTGTCATCCTAATGTTAACCATATTTCTAACCCTAACTATATCTCTTAACCCCAACCTAACCATAATCCTAACCCTAAACTTGATGGATAACATAACTATAACCCTAATCTTGATAACCTTAACCCCAATTATTACCCCAACCCTAACTATATCTATTAACCCTAAACTTGACTGCAAACCTAAATGTAATTATAATCCTAATGCTAACCCTAACCCTAATTCTGATGTGAACCCTAACCCTCATCATAATGTTAACCGTATTTCTAACCCCAACTATATCTCTTAACCCTAACTATATCTCTAGCCCTAATCCTAACCTAAACCCTAAGCCTAACTATATCTCTTAACCCCAACCCTAGATCCATAATCCTAACCCTAATTGTAAGCTAATCTTGATGATAACCCTAAAGCTAATTTTGATGCAAACCATGTCTCTCATCCTAATATTAACCATAACCCTAACCCTAACTATATATTAACTCTAACCCTAACCCTAACTATATCTCTAGACCTAACCCTAACCTTAAGTATATCTCTTAACCTTAACCCTAACCTTAATCCTAACTAAATTATTTTTTAACATGATGATATAATATTTTTTTATTATAATATTATAAATATACTTAAAATATATTTATATATTTTAACTTAACATTTAAATATTAAATTGAATATATTATTTTTAAAAAAATATTACAAAAATTATACTATCATATTGTAATATATTAATTATTATAATAATTTAATATAAAATATAAAAATATAAAAATAATTTATTTAAGATATTACATGTTGGGTCGCGACCACTACTAGCATATATATTTAATAATATATATAAAATACGCCAAGAGATATCCTTCTCAGGTGCCTATTGCACTTTTATGTGAGAAATTGATTTAAAAAATAGGCCCCTCGAGAAGGATATCTCTCGGCGTATTTTATATATATATATATATATATATGCTAGTTTTTATCCTGTAGGTAGCCCCCTTAAAATGGAGTGTGTACGTAAAAAAATTTCATGTGACAAGCGATGCTCTGGTGCGACATGCCCTCCAATACGACTAGAACGAGGGAGACTGGACCTCATGACTTCTTGTGTGGATTTTGTAGCCAATCGCCCTCCAGTACGACTAGGACGAGGGAGACTGGACCTCATGACCTCTTGCCTGGATGTTGTAGCCAATTGAACCAAGGCCCGTCCCAATTTGTTAGTATTATGAGTATGAGTTTAAGTCAATATTTGTTTTTAGTTTGAAGTTTTGGAGCCAAGGCCTGCCCCAATTTGTTTTGTTAGTATTATGAATATGAGTTTAAGTCAATATTTGTTTTTAGTTTGAAGTTTTCAATCATATTTTATTACATACAAGTTGGTTTTTATGATTGTGACTTTATTTCTTATTTATTGAATGTTTAAGAGATTTGAACTTTGGTGGATTGTAATGAAGGAACATATCATAGTCATCATTAATTGTATTCAACTAATTGAACTACAACCTTTTGGTGATGGAGAGAATTTTTATGAAGTTCATCTCATAAGAGAGTTTTTTGTTGGTCTATTGAAAATTAACATATCATAAACAAATAAATTAGGTTAAAGAATAATATGTTGTATCTATTACTAAGGTTTGAAATTTGCTTATCTATATTTTTTGAAATTTTTTAAAGCCATATTTTACAAAAAGAAAAATTAAATCATATAATATGATTGGTTATATTTCTACATTATTATTAATATATCTAGAATGTTATTATAGTTTGAAAATTATTATAGAATATAAATAATTTTAAATTATATTTTTAAGAGAAAATTTCTCATATAACTATGCATTTTTAGATTTTTTTCTAATATAAAATATAAGATTATTTTTAATTATGCATTTTTCTTTTCTAAAATTTTCACTTAACAACTTATGTTTAATTATGATAATAAAGGTTAGAATATTGTGTTTTCCTTGCAAGATTTAAAGATCCTTTTATTTGTTACTTTATTTTCTCTCTTTATTTAATCTTACAAATATATTTTCTAGTTCAAAGATAACAAGTTCACTTATATTTCCACCCATTTTATTCATATCTAATTCATATTTGCACCAATTTCAATATATTTTTCATATTTAATTGTTAATCATTCCCATGCATGCACTTCTCTAAAAGCATTCCAATGTCACATATTACTTTCATGCCTAGAGCTAACTAAATATACATTTAAGTGATTATTACTATGTGTTTCTATTTGAAAGTATTCAATTACATTCATTTATATCTTTGTATTCATTCTATGCAATACTTGATCAACAAGATTATAAATATTCATGTCTATTAGTCATTTGATAACACCTTTAGGTGCTACTGTTAGCTTTTCATAATTTCATGAGTGTGATAATCTAAGAGATTTTTTATGATTTTATAAAATGAAGAGATTGTCATGCTATTAAAAATTATTAATATTTAATGATTATCTTCAAAGATACCCAAAAATTGTACAAATATATGTTAAGACTTTTATCCTCCCAATAGAACTATGGTTTTTTAAAATAATGGATACCTATTGAAAACCTAACCAACATGAAGACAAAATTATTCGTATCCTTGAAATAAGTTATTACAAACACCTTCAATCTCTCTTCAATTGATTTAATGTGTTTCACACCATCTCTAAACATATTTATATAATAACATTTCATTTTCCTATTCTTGTTTAGTTATGTCCATGTGTGTCAATAGACCACCTATACATTTTGACCAGATGACACATGCAATCAAGATCTCCAATTTCAAATGCTCATTTCTTAAACACATGTATGACCTCCCAAAAGGTAAAATATTGTAAGGTGGTATGCCACATGACCCTTAGAAGCACAAGACTTTGAACTTATATGACTATGAAAATAAAACTTGTGATATAATATTGAATAATTAGAACACAAAACATGTAACTACTTACATGGAAAATTATAAAAAACAACATATATTTGAACATCAATTCACATATGAGATGGGAGTTACATATGACAAGTTCTTATGCTACATAAGATTATGTAAGAAGGGGGTTACAATGAAATATTAACTAGTATTGTGACAAGTCAAGAGACATCTTTGAATGGTTTAAATAAGCCAAAATGGAGTGTTGAAATTGGGAAGTTACATGTCATAGATCATATGATAAGTTATGACAGTTGTAAGAGCATATTCTAAATATTCTAGAAGATCATGGTCAATGTGGGAATTGAAGTTTGGCCCAAATATGGCACCCATTGTTGGTCATTTTTTATCTCATGATTTTAGAAAACAACTCTCGAATTTTGGTTTCATATTTGTCTATTTATCGATGCTTAGAGATGGAGTATTGTATGACTTGTATGATTATTTGTAGGTATTGTTATGCTATCGAATTTTTTCTAGTTTTACATATTGTTGATACTCATATAAGGGCATTCCCCTAAGATTGTATTGCAACCTTTGTTGAATTGATAATACAGTTGATCCATGCTTTGGAGTGTGGATTTTTTTTCTCAAAAGGTTTTTCTCAATATAAACTTTGTTATAGTATTTATCATTATGTATTATTTCTTGTGACAATAAGATCTAAATTTATTTGCACATACCTCCTCTCAAAGATTAAATTAGGAATCATTTCCATACCTTTTGCTTCCTTTTATTTGGTATCAAACCCTAATCACCTCAAATACTAAGTGTTAAGGATGAAGCTTTTTGTACTAATCTTAGATTGAGTGGGAGCTTACATATAGAAGGAAATATTGTTGTAGGAAAAATAGAAAGAAAATCAAGGATAGAGATGAAGAAGTTATTGGACACTAGCTTTGAGTTGTGAGAGCTCAACATGTAGTATATGTTTGTGGATAGGATCTATGGGCTATAATTGGAAAATCCAAACCTACTACAATGTCAAAAGCTAATTGAGGCATATTGGATAGAAAAAAAGTGAAGGGTCTCATTAGACTCTATTTGGTAGGATTCATATTGTTGAATATACATGAAGAATTTGTTGATGTGAATGAGGTGTTTTACCTAATTGGTTCATCACCTAGGTCCTATTCACACTAGTTACTTAAGTTTACTTAGGGTACACATATGATGCTTATCACTTTATGTCTCAAGTTATAAGATTAAGACATGTATCATAATCTTATCCAATCCTATGTCTCACCTTGTTCTATATAACCAAGGTATTCCCTTTGTATTCTAATTCATTATAAATAATCTACCATTTACATACTTTAATAAAATAGTATTATTTTCTCATATTTGATCTCTCTTGTTCTTTCATTGAAGCTCCTAATTCTTAGGCGGCTACATCTTTGACCAAATCTTGCATGGTATAGAGTATTCTATACCAACTCTTACATGGTATCAAAGCTTGTGGGGTTGCTTCTTGTAAGTCTTTATTGAGATATCTAGATTGTAAATCTTGGTAGATATTGAAAATTTTTGTGTGATCTTCTCTTGCATTGAATGATGACTTGGAGAATAAGAAAAACTTGATATAAATACCAAAATTGGGGAGTTCCTCTTTCTGGATTCCTATTGCAAGTTTATTTTGTATCTTGTTGGTGCAAACTTAAACTCACCGTTGAGTTTAGGGTGTCCAAAAAAGTCAATTTAGCTTCTTAATTTTTCAAAATTAGACATATGAGGCCCAATCTGCAAGGATTTGAAGGTGGGAGGTGATTACCAAATCTAGAAGGTAACTGCAATTTTGGAACATTTTGGGTCAAATCTAACCCTACCATCACATCTAAAAGACTTAAGAATCCTAAAATCAACTAGTCAAATCATCAAAATCAAACACTTTTTCTTAGTCCCTCAAAGATTTTTAACCCCCTATTGTTTAAGTCATATATATGGTTGTATGATTGTATAGTTATATTTGTAGTCATTTCATAAGTGTAGTTGCAAGGAATGGTCAGGTTAAAAAATATATTTTTTAAAATAATTTTTCATTTTTTTTAATTATTTTTTTATAAAGGTTTTCAATACATAGAATGCATAGTATGAAGTACTAGACCATATTGTAAATGGCCAATAAGTAGGTTCCATGTGGACACATAAACCCTTGCCATACCTCATCCCTCAATGGCCCCACCACGGGCAGTATGCCCTAGCAATGACCAATGATTGAAACAAACTCATCAGCTACAGAATATTCGGGTAGGTATAAAAATATATTATATCATTGAACAACTACGGACCCCAAAAACCATCATTTTACCTTGGAAGTGGTTTTCTATTGTGATACAAAAAAATTATGACCCGAATCAATGGTTTCAAGCAGTAGGAGGGTGGTTTTAAAATTCAGATAGTGATTTCATGATCAATGGAGTATTTTGGTAAAAACATAATATAATCCATTCACAATCAATGTTGATGTTAGCATGGTATATCATGACATCAACAAATCCTTGCCAACAAGTCCCCCTCTCCATTGTAATTTTTGATTTTGCACTCTAACTTCATGGGCTTCATTCTTAGTCATTTGGGCTCCTTTTTATGAGCAGTTTTTTGGGTGTGGTGAAGAATTTCAAGAGATTTGCAATGGTGTAAATGGTTTTTTATTCAGGTGTGTGGTTTTTCTAAAAAATGAATATTCTCACAAGTGTTGCTAAGAATTTCTCATTTTGAGAAATTTTGGGGCTTCATTCAGGCTTATACGGTAACATTTTTTGTGTATTTTTTAAAGTGCATAATTTTTTGTGTACATTTTAGTGGTGTGATTAGACTAGTCTCATTATATCAAAAAAATCACTTCATTTTTGTAGCCAAATTTGACATTTTCATGCACTAAGATCAAGTCCACTTCGTTATTTTCAACAAATGACACCTATAATCACACCAAGTATAAATTTATAAGATCACATATTGTTATGGGGTCTCATTTTTGAGTAAAATTTGGGGGTTAATCTTATTATTTTATTGGATTTAATCTCTTAATTCATCTTGTGTTTGACTAAATTTAAGGAGAAATGATATGTATCACAAAGCATCCAACTGTAATAAAATTAAAAAGAGGGAATTATAAGTCTTGGCAAGATGGTATGTTGACACATTTTAGATGGCTAGATCTTTTATCCTATCTCTATGAAATTATTTCTAAACCTAAATCATTTGAGAAAAGCATGGTATGGTATTAAAATATTGGTTACATAGCAATATTTATTGGTTCAAATGTGGACTTTGACACATTTAGTGCATTAACATGGATTTCTTCCTCTTGTACGCATTGGACCAAACTTTGGGAGATGAATGGTGACTTGAATGAATCTCCATTCCTATAGGATCTAGTTGTAAACTATCTAAAGCCACTTGATGTTTTTCTATGATACAATGTTTAAACAACTATGAAGTTTGATGAATGGGAAGAACTTGAATGTTCAAATGATAAATAATTCTCTTGATACTTCTCCTTTAGATACTTCATGCACTCCAAAATTAGTCGATACATAAAGTGGTCTTACTTCAACATCTTGTGAGGGCATAACATCATTTGGGGATGAACAGTGTAATCCGATGGCATGCATTGAGATCTCATCTCCTTCATCTATTATTGATTCTAATGAGACCAGTGTTGCCACATCCATGAATCCTAATGATTTATTGTAGCATGACATTCATTGTCATCTAGATACAACTACTTGGGATGATTGCTTCACAAATATTCCAATTTTGTTTTATGAGTCATAGCTTAAAAACTTGAAGGACATTATTGAGGATATTCACATTATCTTTAATACTACTTATTATGGAGTTGTTTTATCTTATTAATATGTAGTGTGGGAGAATTTAGACCCTCTTATTCCTTCTCTATCTCATCCTTTTTCATATTTTAGAATTGATATGGAGATCCTTGAGTAGCATTTGGAGGATCCATCTTTTTCTTTGGATTTTGTTCTGCATTCATCTCTACTAGATTTTGGATTGCCATATTCATCAATATAGCCTAGAACACTTGACTTGATTGTGGTAACTTTTGACATCAACGTGGGAGAACTTGGGTAGATTTTAGAGACTTCATACATATCGATGTTTCTCCCCTCATATTCCTTTCAAGAATGAAAATACATCCTACATACATTCTTGATTTTATTTCTTCCTAAGGGGAGGAATGTTGTTCAACAAAAGTGGTTCATCTTTAGTATTCAATGTCAAACATCTATAATCATTGCAAGAGACTCTACATTGAGGAAGATTGTATAGTCTATTATCTTCTTCTCTCTTATGGGATGAATTTTTCCTCACATGAGGTTTTTTCCTTTCCATTCTTCTTTGAGAGAATTTTTAATTTTCTCTCTGTTAGGGAGGAGTTTTGTCCCATTGTGTTTTCTCATTTTTTTCTAGTTGTGAGAGTGCATTTGTAGATGGGTACCAAACATGGCCTTATATTTGAGACCCATGCTTGTATCTTTGCATTTGTACATTCTCCCTAAGTTTCACTTAAGGGGTGGTGTTGGTGTGAGTAGGGTGTTTTACCTAACTGGTTCATCACCTAGGTCCTATTCACACTAGCTACTTAAGTTTAATTAAGGTACACATAGGATACTTATCACTTTATGTATCAAGTTATAATATTAAGGGACATATCATAATATTATACAATCATATCTCTCATCTTGGCCTATATAACCAAGGCATTCCCTTTATATTCTAATTCATTGTACAAATAATTTATCATTTGCATCCTTTGATAGAATTACATTATTCTCTAACATTTGATCTCTCTTATGCTTTCATTGAAGCTCTTAGATCTTGGGTGGCTACATTTTCAACCAAATATTGCATGGTATAGAAAATTTTATACCAACTCACAAAATCCACCATTCGAACTCTTTGGAAGAAGTTGGGAGAGACTTATCAGGCTAAATCTTTGGTCAATAAAACTTTCCTAGAAAGTTATATATCCTTAAGATAGAGGATGGTGGTTTTATGGACAAGAACCTAAATAATTTAAATATAATCAATGACCTAATTGCACTCTATTAGACTGAATATAGAGGAGGTGAATCATTTTGTGACACTTCTATGTTATTTTTTAGACTCATTGGATCACTTGGAGATGAAAATTGAAAGCACTACATCTAAGCTCAAAATGAATGAAGTTATTTTTGGAGAAGATGCAAAGACTTTTTTCATTAACTAAGGAGGCCCTAGTTCATGGAAGATCGAAAGAGAAAAGAAGGAGAAAGAAAAGAAGAAAGATAAGTCTAGATCAAAATATCTTAAAAAACTAAGGCTAAGTGTTGGAACTATGACAAGCTTGGAAATTTTAAAAGAGATTGTAAGTGGGATAAAAAGAAAAGGAAACATAATTTAGATGATTATTTTGAAAATTCTTCTCAAGATGATGGTGATTCTTTTGTTCCAACCTTGGCAACACATGCATCATAATGTGTATGGTTGATAGAACCTAGAACTTCCTTCCAAATGACCTCCCATTAGATTAGTTTTTAAAATATAAAGAATATAATGGTGGGAAGGTATGTATTGGAGATGAACCTCATTCCAATATTATTGGCCATGGAATATTATTGATCTAATTCCCTAATATGAATATGAAGGAGGTCAATGGTGTATCACATATCCTTGGTTTGATAGAAGCTAATTTTAGTTAGTAAGCTTAATGATGTGGGTGTGCATGTTTTCACTAGTGGAGGGTGTAAGCTGGTGTGGATCTATCCATATTTCTAAGGGTATTCATAAGGGTAACTTTGTTTCAACTAGATGCATGCATAATTTAGTGTAATAGTTCTTATGTTCTTATAGTGAAGAGATCTACAAAATCTACACCTTCTCCATTGGAACACACAATAAAGAGTAGCATTGCAACTACTTTTGATAGTCATAATTTTTGGGTACCTAAGGGTGTTCTTTCTCTAAAGACCAAGATTCAAACAAAGAAAATAATGTTATGGTACAAGAGAATGAACTAAATAGGTTAGAAGGGTCTCATGACCTTGAAAATAAAAATCTTGAAAAGGGTTAATTAATTGTCCTCTTGAGTTTGATTTCTATGAGTGTTACATGAATAGAAAACCAAATCTTGTCTACTTTTATTCCAATTATCACAATTTTTCCAAGGTTCTAATGTGTTTGGTCCTATTAGTGTTCCTTCAATTTTAAAATCTTTGTATTATGTATCTTTCATAGATGACTATTCTAAAGGACATGGGTGTATTTCGTTAGAAGTAAATTTGAAGTCCTCGATCATTTTAAATAATTTAAGTCTCTTTTAGAAAATTAGAATGGTAGGAAGGTTAAGGTTTGGAGAAATAATAAAGGTGAGTGAATTTTATTCAATATATTTTGACAAATTATGTAAGGATCACATAATCAAAAGAGATAAGACAACTGGGTAAGTGCACCAAGATGGTTCCCAAAAAGGGGGCTTAAGTGGCCACTTTTTTTCTAAAATCAGGAAATGTTGACCTTGGACGTGAAATTGAGGATAGTTACACTCAAAATTTTGAGATGGAACAAAAACAAGGATCGAAGTGCTCCAAGTCTACTTTCTAAAATACTAATTTATTTTGAAAATGGTTGAGATTAAGGGGTTCAAAAGAGGGATGTACACAAATTGGTGCTATTTTTGTCAGAAAACATAGCAACTCGTGTACGACCTGAGCATGGTGAACTTTTTTGTAGTATTTTTAAAATCCCTACTATCAAAAGTTAACTAACATCATCTGGTTGATGCACAATTTTTTAAATATTTTTTTAATGAATATTTGATTCTTTACTAATTTTCTAAGTGACAACTTCCTGAAAAGCAAAATTTTGGCCATGCTCCCACTACAAATTTTAGAAAATAATTAATTTTTTTTTCTTTTTAAAAAAAAAATGTAGAATGGAGTCTAGTTTCTAAAAATGTAATTTATTTGAAATTTTGATGAATGGTTAATTTATAACAAAAAAAACACCAAGCACTATTTTTTGGAAAAGAATAGACATACAAACAAAAGAAATTATGGATGAAATGCTTAACATTGTCAAAAAGTGAAAAAAATTACATTGTTGGATAGCTAAGAGAGAACCTAACATTACCCATGTGCTCAATTTTGTCAATATTGAACTAGATGCAATCTTGATGGTGAGCACGGACCCGATTATGTGAAAAATTGTAGAATTTGCAAAAACGCGTCTGTGGCCTTGTTGGGAATGCCCTCCACGCCTTTGGGTTGGTATTCCAAGGTAAGTACTTTCACTTTTTCTTTTTTTTAATGTGAAATAATGCGAGTGCATTTTTTAAAACTTTTTTTCAAAAGTGGCCACAAAATTGGTACCCAACTTCATGCACCCACCCAACTCTATATACAACTTAGTATAATAGAGTTATAGAAAGAATGAAAAATATGGTGGAAAGGGATAGGAGTATGCATAGTGGTGTTAGCTTGGATCAAAATTCTTGGGTAGATGTAGTTATTGATGGTGGTTTTAGCATGACCAACTCTAAGTATACCAATAAATCACTCTACTCTTTCACTAGACTTGGTCGTGTGGACACCTAAAAATGACTAATTACTTTTCATCTTGTCATTTCATCATTAGATCCTTATCATTTCTTCTATCTATAATTAATTAAATATTTTTTTAATTATTTAATGAAGCTAATTTTCCCCTTTTCATCCATAATAATTAAATATGTTTTAATTATTTAATTATCATAATCTTTTCCATCATCAAATATATATGTATAAATTAAATATTTTTTAGTTATTTAATTAATTCATCACTTATCATTTTCCCTCCAACTCTAATTAAATTTAATATATCTTTATCCCTCTATAATTAAATAATTTTCAAAAATTATTTAATTAGCTAACACTCCTCTTTTAAATAAATTAAAAAAAAATCTATTTAAATTAAATATTTCCTCTAAAGGGGCAGTGGGCCTAGCTCAATTGGCTAAAGCATCCTATTGTAGGCAAGAGGTCACGAGGTCTAGTCTCCCCACTGTCCCCGTGCTATCGGAGGGCATGTCACACCTGCATCACTGGTTATGTGAAAAAAATTTACTAGGCGCACTGCAATTTATAGGGGGCGGCTACCTAATTTTGATTCCTGCAGTTTAAAAATAAATAAAAAATCCTCTAAAAATAAACAAATTAATTAATATCTATTCATTTTTCACTATCACTTTTTTTTTTATACGTAAGAGTTATATTTATATTATTAAAATAAGGTTTATAAACATCTGCTAATGCAGGAAATCATCAAAATCCACGATTACCATATTGGTTTAACTGCTACTACCACCCAGTTTAAACACCCAACCAAAAACTTCTGAGAGAAAAATAGAGAGGAGGGTCGGCCCATAGGCCCATTGCAACCTGACCACTTCTACCCACCAAATTTGAACCACCACCCATTCACCACTACCTAACATATGCGGAAAAAGCATATAATCCATCCTTTACAAAATTTACAAAAAACCAGTCTTCAAATATTAACATAACTACCCATACCCGAGATTTACTAGGACGCAGACAAAACATAATAACCAAAACCTGAGCATTCCCATACTCACAAAAATCCATTGGCCTTAGCAAAGGCCTCGAAGTCCACAATCCAATCAATGTCCTACACAGCCATGAGCCCAAAAAAAAATTCATATACTCCACAACCATGGCAATGATCATTCGATGCCTTATAAGAGTTGGACCCTTTATATCAAGTAGAAAAGGAAAAAACTTCATCGCCTCGTCTAAATTCCTCAACAGCTCCAAGTCACCAGTACGGGGATTATCAGTCCCCATAATGGTAGCCTTCAACACCTCGTCCACACCCAACAACCGATCCTTTTTTAAAACCTTTTTCCAACAACACCTTGACCTCCACCTTTGACGCACGATTGTCTAAAAGAGATGCCAGGAACCTGGAAGTGACATGTATTGTCCCTCCCAAACTCACTTCTGGTTAAATGCCCATCACCCAGCACCATTTTCACTGCCACAACTAGCAGGTGATCATTATTTCACATAATCCTTTTAAGGTGCTAGTTCGTTATCGCCCTAAATGTTGTTTATCAAGTTTTGGCACCCAGAGAGATCAGTGTGTCCACACCAAACCCTCCACCGAAACTTCAGTTATGAAACATGAGTGCCCTACTATCACAATGCACTTCCACACACCCAAAAAAACAAACACTACAAGAAGCACATACCAAACTACCAGAGCCAAGCATAAAGCAGTGGCCACCACATCCACCTCAACTATATTTAAACCTAGAGAAGCCCTAGACTTTCATCATTAATCGATTCTTAACTAAGAATGGCATTAATTCCATGAAGCTACACACAAGAGAGGTCATCCTCATCCTTGAATGCCAACTAAAACTACTCTGCGGGCTATCACATCAACGTATGATCTGGTACTTAAAATCCACCACTCTATCAACATACCACTCCTTGTATTAAGTGCCCATTATGGGCTCCAACTTTTTGAACATCACATGGAAACCTAGCCAACATGTTCATCCAGGATGGACAACTAACACCTAGGAATGATCTCTCAGTTGACTAGGCCCAACAACAATTCGCCACAACCTATCCGCTTCACCCGCCACATGCCCTTCGCTACTCTTGGAGGGTTGCCCTCCCTTCTGCCCACATTTTTTACTATCACTTTTAAAATAAATAATTTATTTATTTAATTATCTTAACTTTCCCTCCATCAATATTCAAATTTTTTGGTGTAGACTTTTATTTTCCTAGTGGGTTAATTTACTTCCCTTAGTTCTAGGTTTTTCCTACACTTAGGATAATAAAGTGAGTTTAGGAGATAAGTGTGTGGTGTTCTCTTCCTTAAAGGGTGGAACCACTTTCCACTTTTGGTGGCATTCTCCACTTTTTCTGGTTGATTCCTATTGGTTGGATTTGCTACCTACCTCCTCTCCTAAGTTCTATATAAACTCACTACCTAGCTTGTATTTGCATACACTTGCATCTTCTTGCAATCTTTGCTTTGATCTTTTCAGCTTGGAAACTCTTAATGTAATATTGTCACATTGACATTGCATAATCTGTTGGAGTCTTGGTTTGCATTCTTATGTTTTTCTAGTTTATGTAAAAATTCCTTGGGTTATTCAATCTATTTCAGATTACTAGCATGGTATCAGAGCTTTTGTTTTAAGAAATCTAAGTTCATAGATTCTTGATTGAGAGATTGAATTTTCATGTAAAGATCTTGTAAATTCTTGTATGCTCTTCTCTTGCATTTTGAATGATCTGAAGAATCAAAAAGGATTTGCAAAGATATAATAACCTCTTCATTTTGCATATGTATTTTGTGAGATTCGGGTGATTGCAACAATTCTAGTTATACTGGCAGCATTTTTGACTATTCCAACGTGTTCAAAAGGCTTGAGAAAGTAATATTTGGCTTTTGTTTCATGCAAATTGGAGATCATTTGACATAGTTGCAAATGGAGGTTTGATGCAAGCCATTTTTTATTGGAGTCATTTTCATTTTTGCTTCAAAAATCCAACTTCCACTCAGCTGTAGGAAAAATGATTTATGGGTTTTGTTCTTAGGGTTGAAATATCATCTAGGTATCATTTAGATTTTACATATCTTGAACAGATTTAAAGAAAATTTCTATCTAAAAAAGCATCGCGCGTCCATTTTTCTATAGGCTGAAGGTTAAAAAAATCATTTTTTTCATCTTTTGCTTGTTGGATCAAAAAACATTTCTGGTTTTGTTCTTATCATCAAAATATTTCTAGGTTTCTGATATTTTATACACACAGTGAGTAAATTATTCAGAACTCAAATCAAAAGTAAAACATTTTTGCTAAAAAAAATTGTTTCTTGCAAGCTAAATTCAGCCATCTAAAAAAAAAATCATAACTTTTCGCCACAGTTTATGTTTTCTACAAATGAGATATCATCGAAAAGTTGGAGACGAGCACTTTCCATCCATAGAGGTATTGAAAAGAAACTTTTCCATTTTTGCCAAATATTTCAAGTTGAAGCTATCTTGTGCTAATTTCTTCAATAGGCCATAACTTTCTCCCCAATACTCTAATTTTCGGAAACAAGTAGGCGTTGGAAAGGTATTGAACAACACTACACAACCATAAGGCTAATTTTTCTATATTTTTTCTTAGGTTCATTTTGTATCAAAATTTTTAATTTTGGCTATTTTGAGTCCATTGAGCATTGTATCTTGGAAAAGGCTTTGTAAACACACTAAATTATAAAGTGCCGACCTTTTAATATTTGAGGGGGTGATCTTTGATACTAGTGAAAAGGGTGGGAGTATATTGGTGTTATTTTTTTGGTTTTCTTTTGTAATCATTTGAGGATTACATCATGGGTTTTTCTACTCATCTTTCTGTGATAATTTTGGATAGAGCTCATAACCCATCTCAGATGGTTAAAATTTTTTCCTTAACTTTATGGGCCCATGCCTAAACTACTCATTTGAGTCTTGGAAAAAGGCAATATAAAAAATCCATCTTAGATAGTTAAAAAAAATTCCTTAACTTTATGGGCTCATGCCTGAACTAGACACACCTAGAAGGAAATCAGTATGAGGTAATAGATCTGATCATGTATTAGCAATAATTGGTTCTTATGTTGATGAGTACATTATGTTGGTTATAGCGAACATTAAATGTCCCCACACACTTTGGACCAATATTTGGGAGATGTTTGGAGACCCTCATGTTTCTCCATTCCTAGATGATCCTACTACAGATTGCCTCATTCTACTTGATGATGCAGAAAATATACCCTAAGATGATGATACTTTAGAAGGGCTTAAGTATTATGCACATCTTGAACATTTAGATGACATGGAGACTTCTCTTGTTTTTGATAAGATAAGTAGGGAAGGGCCCTAATCTCATATAAAGCATACAACATGGAAGAACAACCTGACAAAATAGACTGGCCAAACAAGACACCAATCAGAAATAGCAAGGCCAGAACAACAAAATAAAGAAAACATCCTAGAAAAAATAGCTCAATCTCCAGAGCTAGGAACCACAGCCTCTAAGGGCTTTTTACATAAAATATTAGCCTTCTTAAATTTCTTCTTTCATTGCACTGTTATCCAAGATAAATATGAAACAAGATTAGTTGAATCAGAAGGGGAGGAGTCCCCTTCAGTGGAACAAACCAGTGGAGTAAAAGTTTCTTTAGGAGAAGCATTAGAGGCAACACACACAATTGATGGAGCAGGTAGATAGGGGGTAGCAAGGGGTTCTAAGGAAGCTACACACACAGAAGAAGGAGTCAACCTATCAAGAAACAAAGCATCAGAAGCCAAAGGAGAAGCAACACAAACATCACCAATATTATTCCATTGTACAGAAGGAGAAGGGGGGCAAGAATTATCATCTAAAGAAGAATCAACATCAGGGTGCATAGTTAAATATTCACAAAGAGAATTTTTCCATCAAGTTGAGGAAGAAACAGAATGAGGGCCATGAGGACAGTCCCAAGCCAACTGACCAGTATCAAAACAACATCTGCAATGAAATGGGATGCCTTCATAGTCCACCAGTTGAGACCGAGACTAGCTATTAACCTGAAGCACAACTTCACCAGATAATTCTTGAGATAAATCAATCTCCACGAATATCCTAGCAAAAGAGGTGTGGGTAAAGTTCTTGGAAGCGATATACACTTTCAAGAACTAACCCATAGCTTTACTAATGCCCTCAAAAGTAGAAGGGTACCAAAACTGTAAGGGGAGATACAACAATCTCACCGACATAGGCATAACATTAAGGGCTTATTTCAAATGGTTGAAAGAATGAACCCAAGGTCTTAAGGAAAGGGAATGAGAATCCCAATCCCACACACCATGATCTAAGATAGTTTGTCTATCCTCAACATAATTAAAATAGACAATAAAGAAACATCTAGTAGAAGGGTAAATTTCAATCCTACCCTCAACCAAAGGTTTCCACTGCTTTGAAATCCAAAGATGTAAATCAGAAAGAGAAGGCTAAGATCTACAAAACCTACAAATAAGGCCCAGCTTAGAGAAATACTCAATGCAATCTGAGACTTCTCTTATTGCAAGTATGAAGGTGTTGTCATTGATGTCAACAAGTGTGTTGTGATTGATGATAGTGGTACAGTGGTTGAGAAGAAATTGTTGCCTTGATTAGTTGCATTATGTTGTCATCAATTAAGTTTTTAATTTTAACCTCTGGAATTTCTTTGATAAGCTTCTATTTATGGTTCAGATGTCAAGGATATTGAGAAAATTGATAAAATAAGGAAACTGGGTATTGCAGAGGTATTCTAGTTTGTAGAGGTGTTTTTTTTTTGCTTCGCATTTCTTCTAGGTTGAAGATCTTCTTGTGTGGTTTGGATATGTTGGTCAGAAGTTTTTAGAGTTTCTATATCCATAATTTTGGCTTTTGTATTGATGGTCAAAGGAATTTATGTTCACTAGTGTGTGAACTGGTTTTGCAGTGTTGCTTACAGAGGTGTCTGGGAGAAACGTATTTGTTTTGTGTTTCTCCGCAATTATTCTTTAGGCCTTGCAATTTTGAAGGTATGTTAATGGTGTTGATATCTTTCTTGCGTCAAGAGGATTAGTGGTTTGGTATTTTGGAAGATGGATTTTAGTGTTGCAGTGTTAGGCAATGTAGTTTGAGTCTACAAGTTGGGTACATTCTAAAGGTGTGAGTTGTTGCAAAGGAGTTTCATGGATTTTAGGGGTATAGAGGAATATTCTAGATCGTGATAATGTGTGGCATATGGTTTGCAAGTCATCTTTGGATTTGAGGAAGCGTGTAATTCAAAGTTTATTAGTGTTTGCATGGGTAACGGCCAACTTGGTGTTTACACTAAATTTGAAGATGTTTGAACATTAATGAAGGCATAGTGTGGCATGTGAGAGTTAATTTGGGTCCCAGTTAAGTTTTTTTTTGTCCACTTTCCTTCCTATCCATCGTGGGAATGTTTAGTGTCAACCTATTTTGAATTTGTAAAGAGTAAAGTGAGTGTAGCTGACTTGAAGATGTTTTTCAAGTTGCGGATGATATAAATGCAAAGTGAATTGATGCAAGATGTGGGAGTGGATTAGAGTTGAGTGTGGTGATGTGAAATTAAATGCAGAAGTGAAAATTTTAGTGTGAGCTATAATGCAAGATTGTTGAATGTAGTGAGTTGAGGTATCTTGATCTCTTGAAGGATGCTAGTGTAGTTGGAGAGGTTGTGGTGGATTCTCTGTTGTGTTGAGATAATATTCTCTATGTAATATCTTATCTTATTTTCTTCTTTCTATTCTGACAGCGAGCTTAGGATGTGAGCCTTTCTGGACAATGTGTCCTATTCTGGTAATGAGCCTCCTTTTACCAATTTTTTGAATTACTTATATTGTGAACTAATCCTCACCGTGGTTTTTCCCTCATTGGTTTTTCCACGTAAATCAGGTGTTCTCTTGTGTATGGTGTTGGTTGTTTCAGTTTATGTTATCTACTTTTTATGTTTGAACATTATAATAGATTAAGGGTTTATTGAATGCATGTGGATCTATTTACTATTGAGGGTTTTAATGTTCTAAATTGATACAATTGATTCATCCCCCCCTCTCAATTGTCTTATTCATTCAACATCTCTTGCTTCTCATCCTCAAGTCAAGATTACATCAACATCACCTGTTGCCAATTTAAATTCTAGAGATGCTTCTTCGAGAGCCTCCAATGATTCATTGTAGTAGGATCAATTATGTCTTTTGGATTCAGTCCATTGGAACCAATTTCTATTAGAAATCTCTTACTTGTTTGTAGAGTCCTCCATTTTGGATCTAGATGATACTATTGAAGACATACATCTTCTCTTTAAGGATAATTCTTTGGTCCTTACATTGGTTGCTACTTTAGAGTTCAGTGTTGCTTCTTCGAAAGCTTATAATGGCTTATTGTAGTAGGATATCTATTATCTTCCGAATTCAACATTGTGGGATGATCTCTTGATAGGTGTTTTAGAATTTTTTATGGAGACACATATTTTAGATTTGGAGGACACATTTGAGGGGTTATCTCTCCTCTTTGATGACAGTCATTTCACAACTGTTATCAAACCATCATTGTCTTTGGATTATGCTATACATTAATCTCTAGGAGATTCTAATTTATCATCGACAATAGTGTGGCCTAGAATGCCTGATTTGATTGTGATAGCTTTCAGCATCGACATGAGGACACTTGCGCGAACTTCATATACTTCAAACATCTTGCACTTTCATCATACATATTCCTTTCAAGATTTGGGAGATAGCATGCATACACCTTTGGTTTTGTTTATTCCTATTGGGAGGAACATTGTTCGATGATCGTGGACCATCTTCTCCATCCAGTTTCGAGCATATACCATTGAATCTCCTTGGGGGGAGGTTATTTATTCCTTTTCTTCTCTCTCTATATTTTGTAGGGTGTTCTCCTCTATTTGTGGGGGGGCTTCTTCTTCCTTGGGGGGAATTTTTTATGTACATGGGTACCTAACATGGCCTCATTTGTCAAGACCCATCATCTTTTACATCCTCCTAAGATGTGCTTAAGGGGGGGTGTTGGTGTAGGTATTTATTTTCCTAGTGGGTTAATTTATTTTCCCTTAATCCTAGGTTTCTCCTACACTTAATTAAGCTTGCTTAGGATAATAAAGTGAGTTTACTACTAGGAGATAAGTGTGTGGTGTTCCCTTCCTTAAAAGGTGGAACCACTTTCCACTTTTGGGGGCATCCTCCACTTTTGGTGGTCCATCTCCACTTTTTGTGGTTGATTCCTATTGGTTGGATTTTCCACCTACCTCCTCTCCTAAGTTCTATATAATCTCACTACCTATTTTGTATTTGCATACTCTTACATCTTCTTGCAATAAGTGTGATGAGCCTAGTTTTTGGTCCAATTTTGGGTAGAATCTATAGTTTATTTGCTGGCAGTTGTGATGGACTTTGATGTTAAAGGTTGATATTTTCATAATGTTCCCCTCAAACCATAGACATTGGGCTTAATCCTATCTTTGCAAGTTTTAATGACATTGGCATATTATGTGGATTATCTATATTGATTTTGCATGTGGTTAATGAATTTTCCTTAAGGTGGTTATAGATGTGCAATTATTGTGTGTACTGACATTGCCATGTAGATTTAATTTGAGGATGCTAAGTTGAGGAAGACACTGCTAGCTGGGAATGCACCATAACGTCCAGCAAAGCAATTGCTCAAGGCCAAAGGAGGTCGATGGTAGAAGATTCCTCATGCAACTGAATGTAACTGCCTTGTAGTGGACTTTAATGATTGAGCAGGTGTGGGCATTATTGCTATGCTAAATCTGCATTTGGACCTACATGTCTGACCAGATTTCATGCATGTGTAACCACCGCCACTCCACTTTCTTTGTTTTCCCTAAATGGCGTACTCCCAGTCGTGGAGTTGACTGCCTTGTTTAGCTAATAGTATAAATAAATATTTTATGCTCCTTCCTCAGGAGGTTGTACGATTTGATATTGTACTTGCACTCTCAAGTTTTTAGTAATACAGATGCATTACTCTTTTGTACTCATGATTTACAGTGAATAAAATAAAGTTATGAGTTCAATCATTTGTGTTCTCATTAGTTTTAGAGTATACTTATCCAAGGGGGCCCACTTGGTGAGTAATCCATCTTCGTAGTTTAGTATTAGTTTAGTATTACTTACTGTTTAGTTAGTTAGAAATATGGCATCGATTGTTCCTGCAACCACTAGAATTTCATTTTGTGATTGTTCCTGTAGCCAAAGTAGACAGAGTAGTGCCCTATTTGTTGCTCAAATTTTCATTACTTTTCTTCATTTTAGTTTGATGTAGTTGTTGATTGATGATTGGAATTTATGGTATTCCCTTCTAAGCAATTTACTTTCAGTATTGTGAGTTCCTTAGTTGTAGAATGAAATGGATACTTTGAGTTCCTAGTGCACATACTATGCTGACCCATTTCAAGTTCACGTCTCTGGGTTGACAAGTTAAATGTACCTTGATGATGATTTAAATAGTTATTCAGGTTAGATGTACAATCTTTGAATCATGGTTTTAAGGGCTTATTTATTAAATCATTGTAGGAGGCCAACACTTTGCTTTGTATCTTTTCAACTTGGAAGCTCTTAATGTAATATTGTCACATCAATATTGCATAATCTCTCAGAGTCCTAGTTTGCATTCTTATGTTTTTCCAGTTTATATAACTTTTATTTTCTCTTAAAAAATTATTTGGGTTATTCAATCTATTTCATATTTCTAACAAAACTTTCTCATCCATTGATATTTCAAATTAATCTCCACCATTGATCAAATATCAAGTGAGGCATATAAATGCAAAGCTTTTGTTCATTTATTTCCCTCTAGCACTTTTATTATCAATAATCTGTCTAGCACTTTTATGAGCACAATTATATTTATCAAGACCATTGTCAAGCATTATCAAGCATTAGGTATAATTTATATTAGAGAATTTATCATTATCATTATCATACATTTATTGTTCTTTCATGGTTATTATTACTTTGAAAAGCAACCCGCAATGAAGCATATCAAGGTATTTTCTATGATGACTTTGTTTGTTAATCATTTCTAAGTCAAGATCTTGAGCTTCATTGATTGATTGTTGAAGTATGATTTTTTGTACTTTTATTGCATTGTTACTATCTGTGATGAACACTTTTTCATCATCCAAAAGTTATATCTAGAGTAACCATATAAAAATGACATTATTTGGGATCTATTTACGATATGCAATACTTCATCAAAAAAAGGAAAGGGTAGTTATCTTTCTTAGAAGCTCTATTTTAATTTTTGAAATTGGCACATAGTTGAATTTCACTAATTTTCATTCTTACTAGAACTATATTAGCTACCAAATTAGAACATTAGACAATATATATGATTCTAGTGGATAACAATTTTTCTACCTCTTTATGAATTAGGGGTTCCAACAATGCATTTATAGGACATTGTCTCTACCTGAAGGGATTTGTCCCAGGCTTTAAAGGGATAGTATGGGTAATGACCAATGTGTTGTAAGACTCAAGTTATTTTTACCCTCGTGCAATAACTTCCATATAATCCTTTAAGGATTTTACAATTCCTTCTCTTTCATTTGGAGTGTACACTCTACCAATAAATACTTCTCTTTTATCTTTCTCATCTCCCAAGTTATGTGGATCATACTTACCTCCGTCTGAACTAGGAGTTCTCCTTTGTTTGATTTCTTGAACATTATCAAAAATCCTCTCGTGAGGCATCATTCATTTGGTAATAGTATTAGTCTTCATGTTGATAACCCCATCTTTAACTAATTCAAAGGGATCTCTATCACTCTCATCTTTGATTTGGCATTCAAATTCTCTAGTATTTGTAATGAATTCTAGGATATGCTTATAATCATCAAATACTTGGAAGTGAGTGATGTTTTTTGGAATAGTTAGCACTAGTATTATCTCTACAAAACATATATTTTATCTGAGACCCTTTCATAGGTTCTAACATGTTGGTGGAGACTATTAAAGAATCAATGACTTGGTTCTTTATTCTAGGAAACAAATAAATAATAAAAGAATCAAAATCCTTTATTAAATCCCAAATCCTATTTCGATAGGTGGTCAGGCTCTTGTCATGGAAATAATATTGACTCCAAACCTATCTAATCACTAGTTGGGAATCCCCTTCCACTACCAAATACTTTACCTTTTCCTAATGAGCCAACAATAGACCTCTAATGAAAGCTTCATATTCAACCATATTGTTGGTACAAGTGAATTACAATCTATATGCTTTCATAAAAGTCTTTCCTTGTGGACTGGTTAAATTAACTCTAGCACCACAACCTTGTTTGCACTTAGATTTATCAAGCCTCAATCTCCACATTAGTGTTTTCTCAAGAGATCTAGGATCTCATTCTTTTGATCAATCTACGAAGATTCCTAGTCTATGATATAGCTACTCTCACTTCCCTATTTTTTTATTTTCATGTTCTTTAATTTTTTAAGAAGATTTTTTTATTTGTGATAATTTCATAAGTGAATCAACATCCTATGTTTCCATTACCTCAATATAGATTTTGTCACTTAATTGTGATTCACATGCAACTCTAACTACATGAAATTTAGGTATATGTGTTCTTGGCTCTTCAAGAGGTGTATCAACTAATAGAGTAATCATGCATTGGCTAATGATTGATTAATCTTTAATTAATTATCAGTCTAACTTATTCTCATGCACTTAAGCTAAAATTAGGAGTTCTTTATTTAGTTAACTAAGTGGTTTTTTATGTTAATTGAAGTGAGACATTATTAGATCATTTTGTTTCATCGCATGTGATGTTGACACTTGTATTGATCTAATCCCCTTACCATTTAGGGTTTCTCCTATAAAGTACTCAACCCTCATTATATTATCAGTCAAATATTTACTCTTTTGATCTTTGAACTCTCAAAATTTGAGGACTTTTGATTTCCTTGAAGATTCTTGAGGTTTATTTGTATATTTTTCTTGTTGAGGAATAAAGCAATTCTTTGTTTGCATATCTCTTGTGCGAAAGGTGTCTTTGTTCATTATTTGATCATGTGGCTCGTGTTTTTCATAGTTCTAACATTGTATCCTCAATTCATCAAACCCCTTCTAGATTTATGAGGTTTTTTCTTTAACAAGGGTTACAGGCATCAGTTCTTAATCCCTTTTGGGATTTTGTAAATTTTTGAGGTGGAAGAATTTTTGGTGCATCTAGGACCAAAATAGAGTCTTCCATTGGATTTAGAGCTGTTGAGAAAGTCATATTTGGATTTTGTTTGGCTTGATTCAAATCTCAAGATCGACTGCAAGGCCAGCCAATTTTTCTTAGATCTAGGGTAGTCCCCAACCAACTATAAATTTTCTATTTTGGCGTTGGGAGATTTTGAGGCAAAACACCTTGCAAGGGCCTGTATTATTTGTGCGATCTTTGAGAAAAAAATCACAAAAATTAAAAAGGTCGGGGATTTTTGTTTTGAATTTTTATAGAAATTCTTAAAAATATATATATATATATATAAACACAAAGTTGGAAAGTTTCTTTTATTGGGTGGTATGTTTTGTTTGTACCAGAGGATTTTATTTGGTACTCACAGGGTACATGGACCCTACGGGCCTTGTACTATGTGGGACCTCGGCGGGGCTTTCAACCCCCTGCCAGTAGCCTTTTATGCTGCCCAACGGCTTTTCCAGGGAGCCCTTCATATTCTCGACAGCCTCTTTAAAATCTCTCAGAGACAACTTTTAATCAACAACTCTCAAACAAAATTTCTGCGATACTTTTTTTGGCAATTTTTAGGTTCCTGCATGTTTTTTCCAACAATGGTGTCATCTTTATTTGGTGACAAAATCTAGGGAATATTTTGGTCGTTAAGGAGAATATATTGGAA
The DNA here is from genome assembly GCA_007258455.2 of Sequoia sempervirens. Taxonomy (NCBI): domain Eukaryota; kingdom Viridiplantae; phylum Streptophyta; class Pinopsida; order Cupressales; family Cupressaceae; genus Sequoia; species Sequoia sempervirens. The sequence goes on from VDFB02073716.1 coordinate 102,858, forward strand.
AAAAATTATTTTTTGGGGATTGGACTTTTTTTTCCAACGAAAGGAATATTCCTCAAAATTTTCATTGACGTCAGTCATACGGACAACCCCTCGCCCCCTCCTAGTCCCCTTCTTTGGCCCTCAGGAGTAGTTTTTTTTTCTTTTGGCTATAATTTGGGCATACGATGTCATTTTCTGACAAAAGAGATATCATTGGAAAGCTGGTTCCACCACCTTTCTAGTGTTGTGGGTCTCATCACTTGATTTTTCTATTGGTGCATTCTACAACCTATTGAAGTTATAGGTGTTGTTTTCATTCCTGAGCTCATAACTTTTGACCTATTTCTCCCTTTTTCATGATTCTAGTGATGTTAGCATGATCTTCCACAACTCTTCATAGCCATCCATGCATTTTTTTCATATTTCTCTCCAGGTACATTTTATTCATTTTTTGTGTTTTCACACTCTAGTGAATTACTTGGATGTCTTAGCTCCTGGAAACTTTTTGTTTGTGTGGGATGACTCGTTTTGGTTGTTCTTCATGTATTTCTCATATTTTGTCCTATTTTGGCATTGTAGACATCTTTTTCATGCGCATTCTCTTTTGTAGATGCATTGAGATAAAGTGTCACTCTGGTGTATACTTTTTAAGGATTTCACACATTGTGTTGTTCCTTTTGCACTTGCATTATGATATAAAGTGGCATGTGTGGGTTGATGTTTTCCTTTGGTTTGTCATCACACTTTTTTCAAGTGAGTGTCCCTTCACGATAGTAGTGAATCCCAGTGATTCTTACCTCATGTGTGTGTGCCTTAGTTTGCACACCCTTTTATTTGCAGGTTGTTTCTCCTACATGCACTTATTGGTTTCACATAGTTTTAGTGTACCTATCTTGGATCTCTCTTTTTAGCATTATGGGTGGGGGGTTTTCTACTGTTGGTGCTAATGCTTCCTTGGTCTCATGGTTTGGAGTACTCTATGTATCTAGTTCTTGTTCCTATGTACTTTCGGATGTAGTGTACATCAACGGTTGGTTACCATTGCATTTCAGTGAGATGGATCATTTACCATATGGAAATTCTTTGATTCCTATTTCTAGAGGCATCCTTCCATTTTCATTTGATCAAATACTAAATTGGTAGTTGTATTTTCAACTTACATCTTGTATGTTGAGTAGTGTCGATTTGGTCACTTATATGTAGATTCATGTACCATTTGTATCTTCGAGTTCCATATGTTTTTCCTTTGTTTGACATCTGATTCGAGTAGTGTCATTGGAGACACTCATGCAAATTATCATCTCTCTCTTGATTTGTGTTCTTCAGACTATTGGTACTTGTATCTTCGACTTGCATCTTACATGTTGAGTAGTTTCATTGGGGTCACTCGTGCAGATTCATGTACCACCTATATCTTTGAATTTTAGATTTTTTCCATATGATTTAAGTAGTGTCGTTGGGGGGCACTCATGTAGATTATAGTCTCCTTGATCTTGACATTCGTATCTTCAATTTCCAGATGTTTGCCTTTGTTTGTCATTTGGGAACTCATCTAGATTCTTGATATCTTTATCTTGATCATCATTTGTTTTAGAGGAGGTTCTTTGTTTCAACACCATATATTAGTCATCTTTTGATAGCAATCTATAACTTCTTCATGCTTCAATGATGTTCTACATGTTCCTCTTTTTTGGGACATTGTTTTAATTGGAGGCTTCTCAGTCCTTTACACCTTGATTTGGAGGATTTTTCAGTCCTTCATTTGTCTTTCTCTCTTTTAGAGAGGAGTTTTCTCCCACTGTGGTTTTCTCCTTTTCTCCAATTTTGAGAGATCTTTTGTTTGTACATGGGTACCTCACCAGGCCTTGTTTGTCGAGACCCATCATGCATTCTTTTTAGGGTTTTAGCTACTCCCTAAGTTCATCTTAAGGGGGGGTGTTAGAGAAATCATGCATTAGCTAATGATTGATTAATATTTAATTAATTATTATTCTAATTTATTCTCATGCAATTAAGCTAAACTTAGGAGTTATTTATTCAGTTAACTAAGTGCTTTTCTATGTTAACTGAAGTGAGCTATTATTAGATCATTATGTCTCATCGCATGTGATGTTGACACTTGTCTTGATCTAATTCCCTTACTAGTTAGGCTTGCTCCTATATAGTTGTAGACACTTAAAAATGTCTTGAATTATATTACACACTTGAATTTGATATACTAACACCGTTTCATCCTAAAACCCATCCTCTTTTCGCTTGTTTGATTAAATTAACCTAGTTAATTAATCAAATACCTCATGTCCATCTATTAATCTAATTGACCTTAGAATTGGGTTAATTCACCCCCTCCTGCACTAACATTTCATCTTATTTAGTTAAATAGTACAAATTATTTAATCTAAAGCCCTAAGTCCTCTTATTTAATTAAATAACTTTAAACTATTTAATTAAATATCATATTGCATTCCCCTTTTCATTAAAATCAATAAATTAATGAATATCACTTTATTCTCCATCTTGCACATTTAAATTTAGTTTTAATTAACTAAATTGCTAATTTCCCTCCATTCACTTGCATAGGGAGTATTCCAAAGGAATATTCTCCTATTTGGCTCCAAGATTGGAATGAATTATTTCAAACAAACTTTGTAACAAACTTTCAAAGTTGTTATAAAGTGTGTTTGTTTGAATCATTCTCAACCCTTGATCTTTTATTGATCCATGTGAACATTGATTCTCATCCATTGATGAGAATCCTTGATCCATGTTTCACCTTCCTTTTCATCTTGATAGATCAAATCAATCTACGCCCTTGATTTCTCATTTGCTCTCCTATAAATAGATTGCTTTTAGGAGACAAATGGATCCATATTTTGATAGAAAACTTATGTTGTTGAAACTCACACTCATTTGCATCCATGTTTCATGTTTAAATAGCATTTAGATTAATTTTCATGCATAATTAGCTTAAGCATCCATTAATGGTTTCCATGGTAACTTAGTTTGCATCCATTTAGCATATTTTGGAATCTAGGGCTTGCATCTTTGAATCTTGTACACATTTAGCATAGGTTTTCACTCACTTACATCAAACATCTTAGTATTTATCATGTTAAATTAGCTTTCATCATGTTTTGTTCATCTCCCATCGGTTTCATCAGTTTTGTTCAATAAAACTAATTGAAACAAGCTCATTATCCAAGGGATTGGGAAAGGGTCGCCATTCCACATCAATGCGACACCACTCCCCCAATAGGATAAGATTCAGAGTCTTAAAGTAGGTTTCCATTTTGTTTTCATGTTCTTCATGTTAATTTAATGGGTTCTTATTCTTTAATCAATTTTGAATATCTTATTGGGATCATGACTTAGGTAATTAAATAGGCTTTTAAATTTGTTTGGATCTAGCATATTTAGTTAACACTATGATTATGGTCACATTTTGGCACTAGAGGGAGGGTTGTACTGATCGAATCTAACGAATTTATCTTTAGATTCCCATTTTCTTGTGTTTGCAGATTCAGTGACGCTATTGATGGATTCATCGATGCATCTGAGATGCATCGCTATACTTTGGTTTGATTTTAGATATGCATGATTTAATTTCATCACTGCATATTTAAAATAGCAATGTTGAAGTGATTTTTATTTGCATCATGAATTTCAGTATAGCGACACAATTGATGCCACTGTTTACTATAGAGCAATGCATTTGATTTTTTAATATAGTGACGCACTTCTGATATGACAACGCATTTGATTAAATTCAGTGACGCAATTGATTTCAACGATGCCTTTTAACTGGTAAACAAAACAGAGATTGAATTTTGACATGTGCTTTAAATTTTTTTATTTCACCCTCTCTTTAACATGTCACTAACTCTTGGTTTTTGTTTTTGAGGCTAACTAGTTTTGCAGATTTGAGAAATAAAATTTGAAGTGAAGGAGCATATCATTGTTTGATTATATATTGTAACAAGTGTTTTTACACTTATGGGGAAATTATAACCCATTATATGATTTTTACTTCATGTTTTAGGATCAACTAAATTTATCGGGTTTTGTTATGCCTTGCATAACCACCATTTTGAGTTGGAACAAAACGGGTCCCCCTTTCTTTTCCTTTCTTTGCCTTTGGTTTTTGGTTTTACCTTAGTTGGAATTCAGGTTTTCTCCTGGGTTCAGGATTTTCCACCCCATCCAAATTTTCCCGGATCTCGCTTGAACTCTGGCTAGGTGCTATCTTTTTCGCGGATTTCCTTCTGGACCGGATTTTTTCGAAATCCATTGTTCCTTGTTTGTTCCGGGTTTGTCGGAATGTCTTCTTTTTCGCGGTTTTCTGCCTCCTTCGGATTTTCCCGAAATCCATCATCCCCTATTTTTCCCAGATTTTTCGGAATGTTCTCTTCTCGCGGAAATCCGGCCTGCGCGGATTTCTCCAGAATCTAAGGAAGTGTGGAGAAGTTTGCAATAACAGGACTAGCTAATGAATAATGATGCATTTTATGTTTCCTTTATGCTATTTTTGAGGATCTCACATGTTGTTCCAAGTTTGATAATGATCGGATTGGGTTTCTAATGGGTGTTTCATGTCTATTCCGTTGGAATTCGCCTGACTCAGAATTCTCTGGGATTCCTCCCTGGCTTTGATTCCATGGGCCGACCTAAAACTCGAACTGCTTATGATCATTTTGTTTGAAAATTTAACTGCACCCTACTGGCATGGGATTCATTTCAATGGTGTTTTTTGATTATTTAACTTTTGTCCTTGTGATCTTCATTATGGTTTTCTTCATTGAATGCAGGATTAAATCACATGCAGGATGGTATTTGTCAAGAGAGCTCAGCTGGAATGCATTCCCCAGTCTAGTTGGTCATGGAAATCAGCTAAGGCAATAGTTGGCAAGACCCCGGAGATGTCACAGCGAGTGGAATTTACATATAGGCATCTATCGGCAGAACTAAGGTCATCATCCTAGCGAAAAGGAATTTTCTATCGGCATGAGTTTTCCCTTCGGGGGGTGGTCTTCGCGAAATCTCAAAGTCATGTTGACTGGCGTCAAAAGATTCATACATCGGCAATCAGAAATCATATATGGGCGTCTATCTCCAAGAAATCATTCATGGTCTTGGCGAGTTTGGGGTTTCCTCTATTGGCATAGGGTTTACTCCCTGCCAGGACGTTTCGTGAGTGCACGATGTCTCACCGACTAATGAAAAGGAGGTCTAACACTTGAGTGGGAGTCATCTACTTCGGCACATGATCTTGGCAAAGTCTTTTGGTCTCGCCGACAGGCGACAGGAAAAAGGCATGTCGGTGGAAGATATTGAGTTCAAGATAGGGTCTTGGCGAAGGCTTAGCGTCTCACCGACTACCGCACAATGATTTATCCCTTCAGCGGAAGTCAACTTCTTCGCTAAGAAGTCTCAGCGAAATCTTAGGGTCTTGCCGAAGGGAGTTGCATTCAGCGAAGGATAAAACTTTTAGTGTAATGTCTGGTCGAAAGGCATGAGTCTCAGTGAAATGAAGAGGCATCGGCGTAGCGGTTGGAGCCCACTAAGAGGTCTCGGCGAGTGGGTGCAGTCTCGCCGACAAAGGTGTCTTCAAAGAGAGTGTGGGCGTTCGGCGCAATGTCTCGCCGATGAGATATGTCATGGCGACAAAATGGATTTATGAAGGCTTTCGCCGAGACATAAGATGTCTGCAGGACATCTCCTTGACAAGAGGACTCTACAGTGACATATGTGAAATGAAGGAGCCCATGTCGGCATGACTGCAGAAAGGTCTCAACGAAATGAAAGGGTCGCCAAAGGTGATCCCTTCGGCATAATGTCTGGCTGAAAAGGTGAGGTCACGCCAAAAAGGCCGAGCTCGCCGAAGCAAAGGAAATCGGGGAGACTCCAGAAGAATAAAGGGCACTCAACGAAATGTCTGGGCGACTTCAGGGTGTCTCAACGAAGGAAAAGGAGCTCGTGGAGAGGAAAGGCATGCACTAAGAGGTCTCAACGAAACGTAGGAGTCTCGGCGACACATTTGGGGTGAGAGAAAACACTTCGGTATGACTACAATGAGGTTTTGGCGACAGTATAGCTCGCCAAAGGATCATGCTTTCGCCCTGAGGTCTTGGCGAAGGGCGAAGGACACATCGAAACAAGAAGGTTGGGGCTCATTAAGGAGCTCAGAAAGAGGTTGGGAAGACTTCGAGCGAATGAAGGACTTCGTTGTAAGGTCATAGCGACGAGTGATGGTCTTGCCGACAAAAAGGAGGGCTCGGTAAGAGAATAGGAGCTCGGGATAAGGTCTCCCTAACCCAGTGAAGTCTCACCAACACAAGGAAGCTCGCCCAAAGATTTGGCCTTCGGTGAAACGTCTCGCCGACTTGCCAGTGTCACACCGAAACAATGAAGTCAGCCCGCCGCGGGATAAGGAAAATTTTGAGGAGACTCCAAAGAAAATGAGGACTTCGCCATGTGGTCTTGTCGATAGGCTGAAGTCTTTCCGATAGTGGTAAGCTCACAAATGAAAATAGATATCGGTATAACCATGGGGGATCGCCATGACCTTGGGCCGATTAAGAAGTCTTGCCGAAAGGAAAATGAACTCCGAGCCAGAGAGAGGGATATCATCGCTGTGATGTCTTGCCGACGAGTGGCTATCTTGTCGAAGTTCTTTTGGAGCTCGATATGACTCCCAAAGCTCGCCAAAGGGTCTCACCGAATGTCCCATGTTACCCCGATGACTACTGAAGGATGATATCATATCGGGGAGACACCGATGGTGTCTCACTGACATGCGATGTTGATCGGACCACCTTTGACTGCCTGAGGAGCTTGCTTGGCGTACGCCTGACCAATCAAAAGAATCCAAAGAGTGATTTGTTGGTCCCTTTGACCGATTGACTGTTTCTGGGAAAGAAGGCCAACAGAATGCAAACCAGATGGACTCTTTCTGAGAAATAGGTGGCGATGGATTAGCTCGGGCGAAATGTTCAGATTTGCAAGAAGCCACGATGGCGTTTCTAGAAGAATGGTCAACCTACAGAGAAGTCCCAAAACATAAAGAAAGGTCAAAGGAAGGAAGAAATTGTGACTCAGAGGGACACCTGTGGTGACCACTGACAGAAGGCAGATCATTATTAATGAGGATATTCTAAGCATTCAAGGCACCCCAACAGAGTTTGAAGATGGACACACACACAGGAAAGTTAATGCTGCTGATGTCAAAAGATCTAAAAAGACTTCTCTTGCGAGTAGGAATTCTTCATCAGCAGGGACATCAGGAATTCACATTGAATGCAGTTTTTACTTTCCTGAGAAAGATTTGAGGGCCGACTCTCCTGAATGTGGATATTTTGTAAACCCTAATACAAGGGGGATAACGTATTCTTTTGATGCATTCTGTATATAAGGCATTCTTGCCTCTTTGTAAAGGTTAGAGAGAGAGAAAAAAAAGTAGATAGAGCACTTCTAGATTAGAACATTTGGATTTAGATAACTTTTAGACTAAGAACCATTTTAGAGTTAGAACTGTTGGGAGTTAGTGAGTTAGCAAAAGAAGATAGATTTGTATCTCGATTCTCAGTAATGGGAGCTTCTCTTGTCTTCTTGGTTAGCAGTTAGATTTCAGTACAGATTGTAATGTATTTTTTGAGTTCTCTTAGTGTAGTTGGAAACAATCTGGAGCCACAAATTCTCTGTACACTAGTGATTGTGCCAGCTTTGTAAATATTGTTTATCTGTTTTAATAACAGTAGAAGCAATCAGAGTTTAATCTACTTCATGTTTTGTTCCTGAATGATATTTGTCTTAATTGATCATTTGATTTGTGAAGTCTTCAAGGGATGAGATATTATTTTGTGTTTTATTTGAATAATAATTAAGAATCTGTTATGCGAATTAGCACTGTGAATGAAAGAGGTTGTGTGTCAATCACAAGCTCATCTTGTTCTACAGTTTTGGTTTACAAATTCCTTGAAGTTAACAAGTCTAGTTGAGATTGGATGAACTGTTGTTCTTTTCTGTTTCAAAACCCTGATCTATCTTTTGTTGTTTCTTTAAAACCTCAGTTAAAGTAGGTTTCATTTCATGCTTGATCTTAGAACAATCCAGAAGCTTAACACTAGCAGGCCCCTTGAATATTATTGTTGCATTGACCACTGAGTAACATCAGTACAGTTGAGACCCAACTACAAAGACCTTGGGAGCTAAGGCATCCACGTGTTTCCTTTCTCTTTCAGGAGAAGCAAAATAGCAATATTTTCTTTGCATTGTTGTGGTGCCAAAACCGCCATCAACAGGTATAAGGGTAGAGGGGAGAGACATAGAGATAGGGTATATAGGGTATAGACAAAGAGAGAAAAGAAATCTATTAAAAAGCCAACTTTCTCATAACGCGAGGGTGTTTTGAAGTAAAGACATGACCATTTTTAGGAAGAAATAACACGCTCGCGTTATAATGCAAGCACATTTTGTCTTGCTCTAAAAATAGTAAAAAACATAATATACCCATGATCTCAAGGCCCACATTCTACATATTCTCCTGGTTTTGTGCATGCTCTGACAAAAAGTAGCTTTTTGATGATGTTGTGAAGTGTGCATGCATGTTTTTCCATTCCACCACCTTTTCATGAAACAATAGAGTTTTCACATTGAAAGACATATAATATCAATTCAAGTTTGAATTCCAGTGAAAAATGGTATACAATTGAAGTTTGGAGGGGAACAAGCTTTTAAAAAAGTCAAATTGTTGAGGAGTTTGAAGAAAGAAGAAGCTAAGGCTACATAATTGGGTAGAAATCCTCCATTTGAAACTCTAGTTTTTTAGGTATGTGAAGTCTTTAAACATTTTCTTTCATACTATTATGGCTTGCTTTCATTTTTGTTATTTTTCATATTCCATGTTGATCATTGTTTGTTTGTCATTATAACCTTAGGTTGTTAATGCACATTTTAAATTACACAATTCTATACACTTTCCAATTACATTTTTAAACCACATCTCTTTGAGGCATTTTGTAAACTCTTAAGAATTGACTTAACTTGTGTATGCTTCCACATTTTGTATACACATATATATGACATGTTTTAAGGAAGTAAAATAAAACATTATTTCTCAATCCTTTATTATGGATGTGCATACCACTCTTTGAAGCTTTCATTGAGGTATTTTTTCAAACAGTTATACCAAGCAGCTGATTGCCTTGTCTATGCTACCAAATTTTCCATACATGTCTCTAAAAAATTGGAATATACTTCTCCCACATTGATAAATCTTACAAACTACTTTGGTTTTCATCTCTATTTCTAAATTTACCTCATCACTTTTAGTTGTGATATATTTTAAATGTTTCCTTGATTAGTCTACCTACAAGGGATTCTAACCCTTCTCTCCACTGTTAAAAACTCTTTATTCAAAGCTAAGTTAGCAACATGGGGAAAGGTGCAACCTATCTTGCAATCATGGCTCAAAATGGAAGCATGGAAAAATAATTTGAATTTTGATGCAACTAGGGGAGGTCCTGCAACATAAATCAACACAAAATATCAACCAACAACAACAATTCACAAGTTGCAATTCTCAAAACTCTTCACTTTTCACCAAATCAGCACTCTTCCTTGTAGCATTGCCAACTCATTCAATTGGGTATTTCTTCTCGATAAGATTCTTTTAGACCAATAATTGAACCATTTCAAGGATGATTTAGGGTGCACAATCACATGCCAACAAACCACTATTGGTTACTTTGTAAGGACTTTCTCATATCAGGCCTTCTACGCCAACTAGGCATCAAATTAGGCCACTTTAACAAAGAAAATTATCTTGAAACTTGACCAAAACCTCCAAACACATGTGGTAAGAAATTTATATGTATTCAAACCAAATAATTCACAATTATTTCTCATAAATTCATCCACCAAGATGCCAAAACCAAAAACCTTCTTTTTAAGCCAAATAACCTAGGGCTTATTGGAAAACACACTTCCCAACCTTATCAAAACATTCCACCACCTCAAACAAGTCTAAAATGGCCTAAAAAAACTCAATTCAACAAGAAAAAATGATACCCTAACACAATACTCACTTTAGCATGTCAATCCTTTCAAATTCACATGGAAAACACCAAATTTCACTCCAGGGCTTCATGCCCAACTCAACTCTTGACCTCCCTTGTACTTACTCAACATTCCCACACATTTTTAGTGAGTGAGCTAGCTTTCCAATGCTCCACTGTCTTTCCAATGTAGTAGGGTTAAGAAGGTAGGGGCAACATATTCCTCATAGTAATGGGGTCTCACGATGATATCTCATAGAAATAAGGTTGAGAAACTAGCTCACTTAGTAGCTTGCCAATGCGGTAGGGTTGAGAAGGTAGGGGCAATGTATGCCTCATAGAAATGGGGTCTCATGGTGATGGCCAATGCGGAAGGGTTGAGAAGGTAGGGGTAGTGTATGCCTCATAGAAATGGGGTCTCACTGTGATGCACTAGCTTGCCAATGCGGTAGGGTTGAGAAGGTAGGGGAAATGTATGTCTCATCACTATGAGATCCCATTTCTATGAGGCATATGCTGCCCCTACCTTCTCAACCCCACCACATTGGAAAGTTAGTACATCACTGTGAGACCCCATTTCTATGAGGCATACGTTGCCCCTACCTTCTCAACCCTACCGCATTGGCAAGCTAGTGAGTGAGCTAGCTTGCCAACGCTCCACTAGCTTTCCAATAGGGTAGGGTTGAGAAGGTAGGGGCAGGGTGATAGAAACTAGATGGTGAAGACCCCAACCAACTCAAAATTATCAGACTAAAACAAGAAATCGACCCCTTAAACACTATACACTCAACTTATCCCAAACACACACTTAAAGGTTTGTAGCCCTCCAAAACTACTTTTTCTCAATATATTTTACAGAAGGTCGTATAGAAACCTAAAAAACATCATCTGAGACACACTTCAAATCCTAACACAACATACCAAAAATTTTCAAGAGGTTTCTTTGCAACAATATTGAAAACCAATAGGCTGCCCTGCCTTTTAGGCCACCAAATAGCCCTCTTTTACAAAGGAGGTACCTCCAAAACACTTTGTTTTCATGAAATCTCAACTAACAGTCACTAATTGTGGTACAAAACAACAAATTCCATCATTATTACTTAGAGGCTTGACCTCTAAAATGTTTTACTACCAAACCCTCAACTTTTATGCAAATAACCTAGGGTTTATTAAAAGTCTTGACAACCAAGCTTACCAGACCTAACCAATACCAACAACACTTTAAAAATACCCTGCATAAACTCAAACAACCATTACATGCAATGTTCCTTCAACATTTCATCAAAACCCTTCTTTAACACCCCATTTACACAAGGAAAACAATGTAATTCTACCCTAGGGCATCACCCAATTTCAAACAACTTACTTCCTCTGCCTTTAGGACCATGTGGACACCCTGTTGCATTGGTAGGTTAGTGAGTGAGCTAGCTTGCCAATGCTCCACTAGCTTTCCAAGGAATTTGAATTAACATGCTTTGTCCATGCTTCCATTTTGAGCCTATCTTGTAATCATGGCATGCCCCTGTACCACCTTTGTCTATGCTAGAAATACTCTTGTACATGATGATTGTAATCATTTTTTGTGAAGCCTTGAATGACGTATATTTCATTTCTTTGAATGGATACATTTTCTAGGAGCTAATATTTGTCTCATTACCATGCTGCAGGTAAAATTATCTGCCATGCCGAAGAAACGAACAAGGAAAAAACTAACAGATGAAGAGTATGAAATCTTCAAAGCAAAGGAGATAGAACGACTAGCGGCATATTGTGAAAAGAAGAAATTGGATACGATTGACGAAAACAAGCCAATTGAAGAGGAACCTCAACGATAAAAAAGAGAACAGGAATTAGCAGCACAAAGGGCACGAATGCGAAAGCATCGTGGTAGGACAGATTCAGATACCATGGTTGGAGACACCCCTTCTACCGCAAGTGAATACGAAGGGACACCATTAAGCACAAGTGAAATATGGAGGGACACCATCTACCGCAAGTGAATATGGAGGGACACCATCTATTGCAAGTGAATATGGTTGGACACCATCCACCACATCTCAAGTTGAGAGTACATCATCACTCGGATTTGATGAAGAAGGTATGCCATCATCCCCGCATGAACCTCAAGGTATGTCTTCTACTCCACCCTTGATCGAAGGTACGCAATATAGCCCACCTCAATTAAATATTGATGAAATTCATAATGTTGAGATGTATGTACCTAGGAGAACACCACCTAGAATTTTGTGTAGAAAGCCAAAGTATTTGATTAATATTGATGATGATATTTTGTAGCACATGGAAGGTAAGATTTCAACATGCTCTTGTAAAATATATGCTGATAAGATTTGGAATTTCTTCTTCGAAAGGCTAAATGAGACCACAACATGTCAACTATTTGTTGAAATTATGCAGGTATAAAGTATAGAAACATCATGAAGACTCTTGGGTTGAGAACATCGAATGCATCAATCAAAAGCACTATTGTGAAGAATCTAATAGATGCTTATGAGAGTGTGGATAAGACCTCATGCTCAAAGGATAGTAATGTCATCTGACGTGTCATTACATCGACTTTGGTAAGTAGTCAAACAAAGAGAGCTTGTCTCATTAGAAAGACAAGTGAAAAAATGATAATTAGTAGAAAAACTTTATCAAAATTCATTCAAAGGCGGAAAAGTATTGAGGGCACCAATTCAAATGAATTATGGGCATTCTCGGGGAGACTGCCACAAAAAGATAAAAAAGTTGTTGACGCATTGAGAACACTAATTGAAGAGTATTGGAAGAATAACACAAGGCCATCTCTGAATCAAAGGTATGTGTTAAGAAGGAGAATCAGTAGTCAGAACCTTGAGCCACATCCAAAGCATTTTTTGGATATGACTCAAACCCAATTTTTTCATAAATTTCAAAAGGATTATCCTCAAATTAGTATTTTTCAAATATTTTTTGAAATGCTTAAACCTTTTTATGTCAAGATAAATCACACACACACACATTACTTGTTGTTGTAGACTACATATTGAATTCTCTAACCATTATGATGTTTATCATTCTATATGTTTGGATTTGCATACTAATGATGTTTTCTAAGATTGTGGCATAGAAGCCCCACCAAAATCTTCAAGAGAGTTCCTATCCAAAAAATTATGTGAAATAGAGGATGGCCAAATATTCTACAAGATAGCATGCTTGGATGGTTCATACGAGTGTTGTGGTGGCTTGTAGTGTATGCCAATATTTCAACATATGGAAAGCACAAATGAGGTGGGACAAAAACTAGTAGAGTTCGGGTAGTATAAAATAGTGGCATATGCTGCAAAAGATGGGTTTCAAGCAAAAAGGTGTGATTTGGTTATTCAGAAGATTCTAGTGTATTAGTTTATGTCCATGTTTCGTGACAATATAGTGTATGAGTATGCAAGGCATACCCATAGAGCCTGATGGTTGGACATGCCATTCAAGCTATGCAAGGACACCTTTCCAGTTGGTAGCATAGTATCAGTGGTTGACTTTGTAGAGAACTACACTCTACAGCCATAGCGTGAGGTGCAGTCACAGTATTACAACTCCACACAGGTTTCGATATTTGTGCAAATGGCATTCATTCATGCAGCTAATAGTACAGAGGACCAATGAAAGGTATTGAGGGAGTATCACTTTTATATTAGTGATGATCGCACACATTCTCTAGAGTTCATGCAAGGTTGCTTCCAAATGTTCTACAATAATTTGGCTCAGAGAGGCATAGCATACGGTTGGCATATAATATGGTCAGATAACTGTGTAGCATAGTTCAAGAACTTGTGCATGTTCTACTAGTTGAGTAGAATGCATGTCATTACAGATGTACAACACATGTGGAACTTTTGTGAGGCCAAGCATGGAAAGGGGGAGCATGATGGTGTAGGAGCATGTGTGAAAAGAGTATTAGCACGAGAAGAGTTAAAGTATAAAGACAATGCGAAGTTGACAGATGCAAGATCAATCATCGAGTGGTGTAATGCTTTGATGGGTCCAGGTAATGAAGGTATGTCTTATGTTCGTAGATTTTTTGGTTGATGAATGATACTAACATTTCACCATATAAGGATTGTTGTACACTGATAGGATCGAGTGAGCTACACTCTTTCCTTAGCTCAAATGCAGGTTCATGGAGTATCGATACACAAAAGATGGCATGCTTTTTTTCTTCATGTACAATGCAATCCTAGAATGATTGTGAGTTAGGGGAGTGGGTTGAAAATTTGTTGACAAGTTATCTTAGCCCACTTCACATGTATCACCCTCCAATGGCATTGGAACTAACACAAATGGAATCATTGGTCGACTCTGACCATGTATCAGATCTAGTTCAACCAGGTAATATATCAGCTTGCTTAGTTTTTGAAATTCCATATTGTTATCTTACTTTGTATTGTATTTGTAATGTTGACTAATTTCAAGATATTTGTTGCATGTATCAATGCAGGGAATGCTTATCTAGTTATTGCAGATGAAGACAACGAAGAGCAAACACACTATTACTTGTGTCATTATGTTGAGGCCAAAAAGAAATTGGAGGCCTTAGTTATAGATGGAGAAAACATCGAATACCCTACAGGCTCAGTTGTTGTTACTGGAACATGGCTTAGAAGGTACCCACATAAGAGTGTTAAACATTGGTTGTTTCAGGACTTTGACACGCATCGTAAGATTCTTCATTACTCGAACCTTGTCGTGGCATCCAATATTCATTTGACCAAATATGGGGTAGACCTTTGAACAAGGTCTTGTGGAAGGTCCATGAGTCTGACCATAAGGCAATACTTGACACAATAAAGAGTAGAGAAGACCCAGATAGTTCGTTGGATTAATTTTTAAGTATGCACATCGATTCTTATTAATTTATATATGCACATTAATTTTTTTGATCCAACATCCTTATTTTGATTATCTTGAAAAATCTCAGCCAGAAAAGCAATGCAACATCCTTATTTTGATGATCTTGACAAATCTCAATTATAATTTTAAGTCATTACAAAAGTGCGTGCAAAGCTTGGTGAGGGAATTTCAAGCTATTCATTTGAAGTTAACCTTATCATGAGCACCTATGATGTAGACATTATAAGAGCATCTCGAATTTCATGTTATTCTATTCATGAGAGGTGTTGTGTGCAATAGGTATCTTGGAACTCCTAGTGAAGATGTATGACCAGGAGTGACTAATTTGAGAGACTGGCATGCCTATCTATAAGTGCCTTCCATCTATTTTCATTTCATTTCCATTTTGGATGCTCTTTCTTTTTCTTCTTTTACTTTGTGTATTTGTAAGTAAACTACTAAAAATGGATTGGTCTCTCATTGCAGAAAATGATGATTTATGAGCCATCCAAGAGAATCTCAGCCAAAAAATCAATGCAACATCCTTATTTTGATGATCTTGACAAGTCTCGATTTTGATTTGAAGCCATTATAAAAGAGTGTGTGAAGCTTAGTAAGGGAATCTCAAGTTACTCAATTGAAGTTAACCTCATAATGAGCACTTATGATGTAGATATTAAAATACAATCTCAAATGTATGAGTGACATTGTAAAAGATCTATGAGAACGGAGTACCTAAGACATTGTAATGATATTTACTTATAATGAGATTTACTCAAATATTGATATTTTGGAGTTCATGTTTGGTGTAGGAGCACCTTGTTCTCTAAATGCCTTCAATAGGCAAATTTGCAAAATTTGAATTTTCAAATGTAAACAATGTGAAAAAGTTCATGTGAAGGTCATATGTAATGTATTGAAAGTCTCAAACAGGTCATTAGGTGATTAGAGAAGTGATATTGCACAAAAGTTGTCATTTGGTGTAAGAATGCAAAACTTGCATTAGTTGCACAATTGCAAAATTATAGAAGATGAAGAGTCCTCTTGTTAGAAAGGGTAGTTAGTCAATGGAATATGTAGGGGCGGCATTCATAACTGATGGGAATAGCAATATAAAGCATTGTAAAGGCATGGAAAAGAGCATAACTTGTATTCTTGAAGAAATTAGTAAATAAAAGATGATGTTTTTTGTATTTGCAACACTTTTCCTTTTTTTCTTTCAAGCTTGTGCAGATTGTACAACACCTTATACTTTGATTGTTGATTAATTTTCTTCAAAGAAAGGAGTTAGGTAACTTTTGAAAGTATTTTGAAGTCTTTTAACTCATATTTGAGGAAATAACAACAATTTTATCATAACTGGTTTGTAACCCTCAAATTAGGGTTTTGAGAGTCCATTAAGCGATAGCTAGGCCTAATTTACAAAGAAACATACCTTTAAACATTCAAAAAACCCCTAAACTTGTTGGGGCAGCAATTTTCATGTATCCAAACCCTCAAATCTGCAATTTGTCTTAGGAGAAACTCACTCCACCATGCCAAACCACAAAACCCTTATTTTATGCTAATATGAGGAGGGTTTGTTGAAAGGAATGGTTCCACACCTTACCACAACATGCCACAACCTCAGAGATTCTTAAAATCACCTGCACAAACTCAAAATACAATCACCCAACCCCTAAATGCAATATTTTATCAAACCCTAGGGCGAAACCTCATTTTTCATGCCCTTTTCCATCAAAATCTACAAGGGAAGCAACACAAAACCCATAAAACTTGATAAAATTGGAATATTTGAAGGTTTTGAGACTTGATACATTGTTTCCCAAGGTTTTTTTATGGTTTGGAGTTGATTTCTTGCTAGTTGTTGGCTCGATCTCTTAAGGGTCCAAAGTGCAAAAGGGTAGCAATCTTTGACGGGGTATTACTCAGAAACCGTGGAGCTTACGAAATCTTTGTCTGATCCTATGAGATCATGTTGAGCCCCTCTACAATAACCTCTCTCAATTTTTGTTATCTCAGAGTGGTTTTCTCGTGGTGTCCAGTTTTCACTTGATGGAAAATGTGTCAAATGCAAGCAGTGCAAAGTTGCAAAGTGGTGCAACTTTCGTTCTGCAACTTGTGTGACCAAACGGATTGTTCCAACGCGTCTGAATAAATATGTTTACACTAGGCATGGTCCTCTTTTGCACCCAAACACATGGAATTGCTCTAAGCTACGTTCAACCAGATTGATCCCTTAAGAGTCCAAAGTGCAAAATTCCTGTAAACTTCATCATGTTGTTACTAGGATACCGTGATGCTTAGAAACTTCTTGTCTGATCCTATGGGATCATGTTGGGCCCCTCTACAAAATAATCTCTCATTTTTTTCTATTTTGAAGTGGTTTTCCCATGGTGGCCAATTTTCACTTGGGGAAAAAGTTGTCGAATACAAATAGTTGAAAATTGCAAAGTGGTGCAACTTTCATTTTGCAACTTGTGTGACCAAAAAAACTATTCCAACGAGTCTGAATAGGTATGTTTATGCTATGAATGGTCATCTTTTTCACCCAAACATGCAAAATCACTCCAAGCTACGTTCAACCAGATCGATCCCTTAAGAGTCCAAAGTGCAAAATGGTGCAAACTTCAACATGTTGTTATTCAGATACCATGATTCTTAGAAACTTCTCATCTGATCCTATGGGATCGCGTTGAGACCCTCTACAAAAACCTCTCTTAGTTTTTGCTATCTCGGAGTGCTTTTCCCGAGGTGGCGGATTTTCACTTGATGGAAAAAGTGTCAAATGCAAGTAGTGCAAAGTTGCAAAGTGGTGCAACTTTCATTCTACAACTCGTGTGACCAAATGGACTCTTCCAACGCATACAAATAGGTATGTTTATGCTATGCATGGTCCTCTTTCACACCCAAACACACAGAATTGCTCTGAGCTACGTTCAACCGGATCGATCCCTTAAGAGTCCAAAGTGCACAATGCCTGCAAACTTCATCTTGTTGTTACTCAGATACTATGACACTTAGAAAATTATTGTTTGATCCCATGAGATCACATCGGACCCCTCTAGAAAAAATTTTCTTTTTTTTCGCTATCTCAAAGTGGTTTTCCCGTGGTGGCATATTTTCACTTGGGGAAAAAGTTGTCAAATGCAAGTAGTTGAAAGTTGCAAAGTGGTGCAAATTTCGTTCTGCAACTCGTGTGACCAGATGGATTGTTCCAATGTATCTAAATAGGTATGTTTACACTAGGCATCGTCCTCTTTCACACCCAAGCACGCAAAATCATTTCGAGCTACGTTCAACCAGATTGATCCCGTAAGAGTTCAAAGTGCAAAATGGTGCAAACTTCAACATGTTGTTATTCAGATACTGTGATTCTTAGAAACTTCTCATTTGATCCTATGGGATCACATTGGGCCCCTCTACAGAAATATCTCTCAGTTTTTGCTATCTTAGAGTAGTTTTCCCATGGTGGCATATTTTCACTTGATGGAAAATGTGTCAAATGCAAGCAGTGCAAAGTTACAAAGTGGTGCAACTTTTGTTTTGCAACTTGTGTGACCAAACAAATTGTTCCAACATATTTGAATAGGTATTTTTATGCTACGCATGGTCTTCTCTTGCACCTAAACATGTGGAATCGCTCTGAGCTATGCTCAATCAAATCAATCCCTTAAGAGTCCAAAGTGCAAAATGGCTGCAAATTTTAGCATGTTACTCGGATACCGTGACCCTTAGAAAATTTTCATCTAATCCTATAGGATCATGTTGGGCCCCTCTTTAATAACCTCTCTTTATTTTTGTTATCTCGAAGGCATTTTCCAGTGGTGGCAAATTTTCACTTGGGGAAAAAGTTGTCAAATGCAAGTAGTTGAAAGTTGCAAAGTGGTGCAACTTTCATTCTACAACTTGTGTAACAAAATGGATTGTTCGAACGCATCCAAATGGGTACATTTACGCTATGAATGGTCTTCTTTCACACTCAAACACGCAAAATCACTCTGAGCTATGTTCAATTGACTTGATCCCTTAAGGGTCCAAAGTGCAAAAGGGAAGCAAACTTTGATGGGCTATTACTTGAAAACTGTGATGCTTACAAACTCTTTGTCTAAGCCTATGGAATTGTGTTGGGCCTCTCTACAATAACCTCTCTCAGTTTTTGTTATCTCGGAGTGATTTTCCTATGGTGTCCAGTTTTCACTTGATGAAAAAAGTGTCAAATGCAAGTAGTGTAAAGTTGCACCGTGCAACTTTCATTTTGCAATTTGTGTGACCAAACAAACTGCTCCAACGCGTCCCGATAGGTAGGTTTATGCTAGGCATGGTCCTCTTTCACACCCAAGCATGTGGAATTGCTTTGAGCTACGTTCAACTGGTTTGATCCCTTATGATGGCATGCAAAACAATCGAAAAAAGAAACATACACACGATGGTTGAGAAGTCTGAGTTTTCCACAATAAAAGTGTATGATCATTGGTGCAGAGCACCTTATTCCTCCATTTGATGAAGAAGGTCTAGTTTAGTGGTTTTAGTCATTATAATGTCAAAGAAGGCCATGATAGGCCATTTTGTAATCTTGCTTTTAGTTTTGAGTTAGTGTGGGGTCATTCGATTCAATTATGTAAGTACAATAAGGAGTATGAATAAGAAAATAGCATTGGAAGAGATTACTAACGCTACCCCTGTTGAAAATTCAGAATTTAGGCCTTAAAAGCAAGGCTAGATGAGGTGAAAATAAGAAATTGTTTGAGAATAAGTTAGAATAGGTTGGAAATAGGGTGAGGTTGTGGAGTTTGATGTGTTCAAACAGTCTACAAGTACAAGGGAGGTCAAAATTATGTTATTGCATGATGCCCTAGTTGGGAAAAGAGGGGTTTTGAATGAAAAAGAGAGGTTCGAGGGAGTAAAAGTGGGTAAAGTCAGCGGGCAGCATAATTTGGTGGTCAATTAAGTTTGTGCAGGCAAAATGAAGAATGTTGGAAGAGGTTTTGAAGTTGTATGATGTTTGGATATGGGGTTTTCAATAAACCCTAGTGAAATTTGATAAAAATGAGGGTTTAGAGGATAGTAGGGCTAGAGGGCCAATCACACCCTAAAAATTATGGATTTTGTGAATTTGCAGACTGGTAAATGTTTCCCAATGGTGTTTTGCAATTGGAAGAGTGATTGAGAGGGTGTTGCTTTGTTAAATAGAACTATTTGGGGGTCTAGGATAGTGTTGAGTCCATTTCTTATTTGTATTATAAATTATAACTTGATTTCCCTTGAGTCCATTTCGTATACAAGAAAAAATATTGTAAAAATTTGACATATAAATCTTTCGACATGTTTATATGGTGATAGATCAAGAACATAACAATTCATTTTGCACTATCAAAATTATGCTGTGAAAATGTTTAAAGACTATTCAATATAATTGTTTGTATGATAATCTGTCAAGAAGTTAACTACTTCATCTACTCTGAATATTATGTTTTGCAAGTGTTGTGAAGATTATGTATCCTTTGCTTAATTGAGTTGTTCCAATCAAATGATTAAATATATTGGAATCTTTTTATGAATCATTTGGTGGAATACCGATTGAAAACATTTTTTTTGCTTTTAGATAAAGTTGTTTAGCATCAATCAATTAATATTCAAGACAAACCATGAAGGAAAACAATGATCAATGCTAGGGCTAACCAATTAATAAGTATACACATGAATAAATCAAGTATGTACATGTGAATAAGGGAAGCACAAGTACTCAAAAATATGTAAGCCTTGAAGTATATACACAAATACATAGTATACACAAATTAATACAAAGTATATGCACGAATACAAGGTATACACATGAAAACATGTAAGTCGCAAAGTATACATTGGAACACACGTAAGTCACAAAGTATACACATAAGTTGTAAAGTCTACACTTGAATACACGTAACTCATATCTATTGAACCATGAATTTAGAATGAAAATATGGACACCATCAATAAAAAATATTTGTATTAACCAAATAGCCATGTAGGCATACATCACTATATGTCGATATAAGTATGAAATATAGGTACAAAATAGCCATATAGGCTTATGAGAATGCCATATAGGCATACAATGTCAAATATATCCAATACAAAATATGTACAAAATTTCCATGTAGGCATACAACAAAGGGCTCTGGAATCAAAAGTCATTGCTCTCTATGCTCTTGAAATAAACTCTTTCCCTTTGCTTGTCGATCGGATGGCGATACATCTGTCACTCTTTTATGTTGCAGTCGAGGTGTGCTCCTGCTACTCCTAGTGTTTAGTTCTTTGTGAAGTTTTATCTGTTACAATACGAAGTAAAGACATTAACATATAGAAATTACATTATAAACAATGATATATTTAACAAAATAATCACTTACCGCTATCTGATGATCACTCTCCATGAGGGAAATATTCCCACACCCAGGCTGAGGTGTGTTGAAGCCTTGTATAAACCATCCAAATAGAAATTAAACTATGAATCAATAATGGTTTGTTTTTTCACTAACTAACATCTATAACGATGAATGTAAATTGAAATTTAGTAATTTGCCGCATACCTCCCCTGTCAGAACCATCGAGGATTCTATAGCAGATGAAACACCGATATCCATTGCCCTTGTCACATTTGGAGGTGTTTCCACTTGCAACATTTGAAAATAAAAACAACAAATTATTCAATCACAAAAAGTACAATAGTGATCCACGTCATGACTTATAATGTATGAGATAATGAACAAAATTTTGAGTACTTATTAAACTATATATTTCTGACTATCATGCTTACTATTTTCCCTATCCATATCTTGTTCAAAAGCATGTGTTTTTAGGCTTTTACCCATAGCAGCAAGCTGGTGAACCATTTGATCAAATGTTTTCATAGACATGTACAATAACTATGGTGGCATAGAGAAGGCAACGAACTGTTTGAAAAAATGCCTCAAAGAAATAGGGTCTCATGGTGATGGAATGCCATTACAAACAAATGCACATCATCACATTCCATCACCATAAGACCGCATTTCTTTCAGACATTTTGTAACAACCCTCTTCTTAATACTCAAGTAATCTCAAGAATTTACTAGAAGGTAAATCAACATAGTAAACAAGAGAGAGAATTTTTTTTATTTTTTTTATTTTTATCATTTGCATAAGCACAAGAATAAAGTATAACTTTTCTAGATAAAATTCAAACTTGAATTCACATGTAATCATAACTAGAATCAAGATAATTCCTTACAATATTCATTTATATCACATAAGATACACTTAACATAAAGAATAGTTTTACCTCATAGGTTTTGACTGTCGTAAGCCAGAACATGGAGTTCACTGCATCTGGAATGTTGATCTCTATCTTCACAAGCCTCAGAGAGTCTACTGCTATAGAGGGAGAGCATCATCCGAGTGCTTTTCCTCCAACCACAGACTCAAGTGGTCCCCCGCGCACTTCCTAATTGGAAGTGACCCGGCCCTTCTCAAAGAAATTAGATATAAGGAACTACCAAGTTTCTCCATCTCAGTCCTAGGGATGTGTCCTACAAAACTCAATCGACCATACAACTCTAGATCCCTTCTAGCTAAGTATGATTATTCTAATTGGTCATGCCATCTAGACACTCACCTCTGACTCATCTTGGAACTGTCTCATCCTATAGTTTACTTACTTTATTTAGTACTCTAGACACAAACTAGTCTGTAAAGAAAATCCATTTTAGCCAATCTGACTTAGAACTAATCCTTAATCTAGGATATTCATTCAATGTAAAAATTTAGGTATTTCAAACCTTTTAAAAGTCCCTTATTGCATCCTTGCAATATCTAGGGTTTATGACTTCCTATCATTTTACTCTCAAGATTCAATACCCAACATCTTGATGTGTTAAATCGAGTTTCGACATTATCGTAGAATCTCTTAAGGTATTATAAAGACTTCCTGCCTTATTCTATGGTTTCTCGACCTTTCATTGTCAATCAATATACATATATATATACAATTTCATATCTGACATAAGCATTACATATTTCCTATATCCTCCTTGTTTCAATACTAGGGTTTAGCTTCTCTAACCCAATACATGGAAATATCAAACATCCTTGTTCTCCAAAGATAATAGCATTAACGAAGCAAAACATAAGAGCAATTACTTCTAGTCTTACCCAGACGACTTAGCATTTCTCAAATTCACATTTCATATAACATGAATACGCATGATATTCAAGGAATATTCTCATTGATATGTATATATATATATATATATCTTAATCAGTGTCATTACTTCTCATGTAGTTAGTACTTCGACTAAGTTCAATCCTTCAACCTTAATAGGTTAGATTCGTATGTGATAATAAATTGCTTCCAATTTCCTTGTCTACTCAATTTTATTCACCTTCAAATAAGGATAGGGTATAAACTCATATAATTATCATCCTTTATATAAGTATGTCGCATATACCTATAACAACAATCTCAAGTACAACAGACATGTAGGTTGAGTTTCGGTCTCCCAACATCCCCTTCTCCAAGTTGGTTATGACAATGATACCAAGTATTAGAATAACGAAATTCCCTTGTACACATAGTTCTAAAATAAGTTCAATAAAGGCTACAAGATCAACATCAATACATTGACAAGATCTCTTTCTCTCTTGAGAACCATGACATAAGCAACCAATGCTATCAAAGGCTATCTAGGGTTCCACATTCGTGGGTCACCTATTTCCTTAACACGTAATACAAAAATGACAAGAGGAATTCTCTTTCCTGCAAAGAAATCTTTTTCTATGTTGCAATCTCCTTACTTCAATATCATGATGATATCTTCTAATCCAAAAGTCCCTAGAGAGAACTAGCAAGATTCCATCTATAGAGCTATCCTAGTCTTTAACATAGACTTAAGGATCTATTTCCATTTTCTTAGTTACCCATTACTATCTTAAAATCCAATTCCAATAATATATGACAATGTAACATGAGTATAATGCACTCAGGTTTTCTCCAAACCTCTTAGATGCTATATAATCCCTCGATATTCTAGGAATGCGAATATGTTATACAATAACCATTCCTTAACTGACGTCACTTGAATAATCCTAGAAGTTCTGTTCACATATCAATAATTACAATCCTATTGATAATCCAATGTTCACTATCTTCATCTTAAATGAATTATGAACTCATACAAGTGTTTCCTTGATACCCTAAATAATCTAAAACATAGTTGCTAAATTCTTTAAGTGTTATCATATCTCCAATCTTGGATATTCCAAAAGAGATCAATATCTCTCTATTGCTCTCGATGAATGGGTTTCTAGCACAAGCTTGTCAACGTATCCATTCCTTATTCTCGTGTTTGGAAAGCAAAGCAATCCGAATATCTTTTATATTGCATAGGAACTCCAATGAGAGATTCAACTCTGGTTATTGTTAACCACACTAGATATAAATTGGAATGACATAATGAATTTAATTGTTAGTGTCGAATAGACTTTAAAGCTCAAGATGTATATCAGTATACATGAGGACACTCAACTTTACGTTTATTTCAAGACTTTACCGTTGTCTTTGAGACTTTATATCTCTTAGGAATTTCCATTTCCAAAATGACGCTAAAGCTACAGGAGTTTATGGTGAACACACAGGATAATAGGGCCAATTCATACTTGAGCAATTCTCCCAAACATACTCAAATGTTACATTTTATTGGCTCCTCCAGTCTGTGATGACCTTGTGATTCATCACAGCATTAAGTGTCTTCCCACTGGCTCGAGCTTCCTCCTTCAGTACGCACCCAACCATATGAATGGTATTCAACGACTACAATGAATGCATGATATGTACCAAAAAGGATTTTTCTCCAGATGCTTTCGAAACTTCCAACAAATGACATTCCCACCCCATCCCTTATTCTTGCCACTTGAAACGCACATAGGAGATGGATCTCTCCCACACACGGGTGTCATTTTCAATTCTTATTGTGCACTCTCCTTCACTCTCACCCCAAGAGGAGTCAGCTCTTAAGCTATGGTATTTTCAGTGTAGACAGGAGACGGGTCCTAATATTTTTGTCCCATTAACCCACCATCATACTATCACAAGCATATTGATTTAAACTTATTTCTTGCAAAGCTCATGTCCATGAACAGACCAAGGACTCTTTTCTGCCCTCTTGTCCCCCCCCCTCTACACACTCTTTCCCCATAGTTATCAACTATCCCTTCTCTTGACGCCTTCACCCCTTATAACCGTTTCTTGATTGATAGTTAAGGCCACTACTGGTGGTTGCAACAACACTCTAGCATGCGTGGGTGACTCAGCAAGTGACAACGACCAATCATTGATCATGCCATCATGGGTACAAGTTGATAAGTGTGGAGATTTCACTGAAATAATTAGTGTTATCCTTCCTAGCATGGATATTATTCCTTTTCCAAAACCTTTAGTCAAGAGGTAAATAACCTTTTTCATAAATTACAACGATCGTTTACTATCATCATCTTCATCACAAGGAGTGAATTCTAAATTACTGTTTTCTTTTACTGGAACCGATTTTGCTAAGCCCAATATCTCCACCATGCTATAGATACATAGGCAAAGTCTTTGCCTTAAAGCGAGTTTTGCACACAAGCAAGGTGTGGAGTAGTTGGTCCTTTTGACCACTCTCCCATAATCCTCCATTTTCTCCTAATAGGAATAAAATATTCGTATAGATCGTGTTAAGCATTTAAATACATATGTCAATAAAGTATTGTGTAAATAATGCATACTAATGTCATTATTCATTATTCGACAAGATGTGTGAACGGGGTCGAGGTACTCTCCCCCTCACAATTTGACTCAACTAGGTTGCTAATTAAAACCAACGCAAGACTTAAGATGGTGACAAGCTGCTATATTCCTTGTATCTATACCATTCTCTCCAATGATGTTCTCCCTCCTTTTCTCGGAGGGCGGAAACCTAATTCCTGAATGCAACTTTCCATCACCAACTAAATATTAGTGTATTAATAATCATTTCATAATCCTCATGAATTCATCACATCTTGATAACTTTTAAACACATGACAATTTTAGTGAAATAAATGTAACTCAAGAAAACATTGATTTCTCCAAACATTTTTCCTAAACATCTAATCATTGAATCATGCGTAATCATCTACTAATTACTTCAAAAGTAAAAAGTAAAACAGAGTTAAAGTTAGGGATGTAACACATTTTTTCAAACAGTTCATTGCCTTCTCTATGGTATTATTCTTACTATTATGCTTTGATAGAAATTTTTCCAAGCATCCATAGTTTGTTGGAAAGCACCTATTTTAGGCTTTTAGCCATAGCAGCAAGGAAGTGAGTAGTTTGATAAAATGCTTTGGTACACATGTATGGAAAATGTGGTATCATAGAAAAGGTGGTGAGTTGTTTGAAGAAATTTCTCGAAGAAATGTGGTCTCATGGTGATGGAATGCCATTCCATCACCATGAGACCGCATTTCTTCGAGGCATTTTTTCAAACTACTAACTGCCTTGTCTATGCTATTGCTTACTATTATGCTTTGATAGATTTTTTCCAAGCATCCATAGTTTGTGGTGTAGGTGCACATTTGCAAGCACATGCCTCCATGAGGAAAATTTAGGAGTTTGAATTGGTTAAGGTGTTTTCATGATGTAATAAATCTTAAATATCCATTTTGGAGGTTGTAATAATCTTAGTTAATTTAGGCATAAAGTGCAAAATTGCAAAATATTGACAAAGTTGTCAATTTCAAATGTTGTAAAAATGTAAAAAAGGTGTAAAGGCATGGAATGCCAAGGGTCAAAGTAGTTGTAGAGGTTATTAATTCATTTTAGGAAGTTGGAAAGGTTGGGAATTTTTTAAAAATTATATTATTCATCGATGTAAGTTGTTGGAGAGATTGAAGGAGAGAACTAATAAAATATCACTGTTATACTGTTATTTTTTTGTGTTTTCCTCCATTATCTGCCAGTGTACGGTTCTGTATAGGTGATAGGGCATCTGTGATGTGTTTGAATTGAAATATTTAGGTGTTGGAATCAATTTAAAACTAATTTAAGCATTTGATATTGAGTTTCAAGCTTTTGGTGGCTTGATTACTCTAGGCGGTCAGAAAACAAGGGTTTAGTGGTTTGATTGCTTAAATGACTTGACAGGTCATTCCACCTTTTTGTACCCACTATTTCTTAGTGGAATGGACCTGAATAATGTAGGATTAGGTGTGGAAGATAGATATTAGGTTTCAGAAGGATATTTGGTGAGTTTCTCAACGCTGCCATGTTGTAAAAACCAGTTTTAGTGCCTTTGAGCAAGGCTAGAGTGAGTCAGTTGAAGAAAGGGATAGATAACCTGATGGAATCTCATGAGATTTATATAATTAGATGTGTTTAGAAAAATTTTGTAAACTTGAGAGGTCGGGAGTGGTTAGTTGTGAGAAAGAGAGTATGAAACCCTAGTTAGAAAGGGTGAAAACAAGTGAAAAGTGAGAGGTTCATGAAGGAAGTGTCATAAAGACTTGAGGGAAGCATAAGAGAAGGATAAAATGAGCATGTATATACATAAAAAATCCTAATTGAGGTGGTTTTAAGCTTGTGAGAGGTCAGGGCACAAGAGTTTCAATAAGCCCTAGTTGATTGCAAAGAAAGTGAGGGTTTTATGAAAAGGGGTCTAAATGAGCGAGTGGAGACCTAAAAGTTGAATAATCTAAGGTTTTTTTGGCTATCTTTTTACTTTTTAGTGGGTTCAAGGTTTGGTTGTGTGTTTGGAGAGGTGTCTCTTTGAAAAAGAGGCCTAATTGAGGCTTAATTCAGCGTTGAAAGCTAGGTTTGGAATCAATGATCCAAAGGAGTTTGTATTGAGTTTCTGATATGTAAAAGTAGGCCATGATGGGTGCCTAATTTGGGGATTTTTTGATAAGGTTGTTTGATAAAATTGAAATTTTTGACAGGAAAAGTGGGTTTAATGACCTAGTAGGAAGACTAGGTAGAAGTTTGAAAACAAAGGAAGAATTGAGTTTTTGAGTTGCAAAGTGGATTGAATCCTTTTGAATGATGAAGTTACATTAATTGACTACCCTGCATTGCATCAATTTTTTGGAAATCACCTTTTTAAAGTTTTTAGCCATAGCAGTGAGGAAATAAACTATTTGATAAAATGCTTTGGTAGACATGTATAGAAAATGTGGTAGCATAGAAAAGGCGATGAGTTGTTTGAAAAAGTGCCTCAAAGAAATTAAGTCTCATGGTGATGGGCATCACCATGAGACCACATTTTTTGAAAAAACTCATTGCCTTGTCTATGCTATTGCTTACTATTATTCTTTCATATATTCCAAGCATCCATAGCATAGAGAAGGTAGTGAACTGTTTGAAAAGATGTCGAGCAGTAGAAAGTGCTCTCATGGAATGACATGACAAGCAAATGCAATTGGAAGTTGCTTCTAGACTTATTACTTATGCTATGTGAAGTAATTGCATCACTGCTTATTTTGACTTTCTAAACAACTATATTGAAGTTGAAAATTTTCCATCTATCAACATCTAGTTATTAGTTATGGAATGTGAAGTAATGCTTTGAGTTTGAATGATGTGCAATGCAACGTAATCAACGATATGAATATAAACTACACAAATCTATTAAGTACAATTCATTAGTTAAACTCTTTATTCTATTACCTGAATGTAGGTTTGAGTAAATCCACTGGCACTGGGAGGTGTTCCCTTGAAACCTCTAATATTAGCCTGTTCAACATCCAAAACCACATATTAAAATACCATTCGTAAAACAATGTTATTAACATGTAATAAATTTATAATTTTTTACTAGTTACATACCTCACTGATAGGTGTACTATAAAAATAAGTAGTTGTAGGGCCGGTGTATCCAGGCTCAACATTGTGACCCTGCAATTTTGTTAAAATCATAAAACTTAAAATCATAAAACTAAATTAGTTAATCTTGCATTTCAAAATCAAAATTTAATAAATTAAATTCAATGAACATGCTAACTTTTACCTGAGTATCAATGCCATACGCCTCATACAAAATGTTAGTTGCCCTCTCCATCTCCATAGTTGTAGACGGATCCTATGTAGCAGCCTCCTAAGTGTCAGTGGGGTCATATGAACAAGTCACCCCTCAAGATTGACACACATGGGTTCGAAGGCCACCACTCGAAGACTCCCTTGGATGGCATTGTAGAATAGGGCTAGCATGTTGGATGACACTCTAGGTCAAAGTGTTGATCACCTACAATGTCTCTACATCGACACTCTCCTTCGCAACAAAAGGCATAACAATGTGCTCATGAGGTGGCCTAGCAAGAGCTCGTCTCCCTTGCCACGTAGGATCCGACTGTGCATCGGGTCTATCCTGAGCCGACCCCCCGCCTCTCCCCTAGAAGTCCCTCATATCAAAATAATTTGGGATTTTGTTCAATATGAACTCAAAGTATAGTTTCCCAAGGAAATACTATGGGACTTCACAATTGTTGCACGGTGGGTAATCAAAAACCATGTACCACCTATCATAAAAAAAGAGTTCCTAATCTATTGGTGGTGGCACCAATGAATAGGAAACCTCTTTGCATTGAGGGTCAGATTTTGATTTGTGCGTGGGTTAGTGAATAACGAGCACAAATCACCTTTTGTAATTTTTAAATCCTTTACATCTTTATATGATAATTTATCCGTGTAATAAGCCCTAGCCGCCTACCTCCTATCTTGCCATCTAGTTATTTTTTTGCTAATTGAATCTACATTTTTTAACATATCTTTCAATGAAGTTACCAGGGTCATTATTTTCGTGGTTGAACCATTTGGATCACTCAACCTACTGATTAAATCCTCAATTTGTTTTTTGTTGTTCTCAATTTCACTCATTACATTTTGTTGAGTGCCAGGAGGGTGTTGAGGGATTGGTGGAGGAGGTTGTTGTTGTGGCTGATTTTGTTGTTGAGGATTTTGAGGGTTTGCAAGTTGATTTTCATCTCCTACAAATTCAAAAAAATTAATATCAAATACAACCTAAAACTAACAAATTCAACCTAAAATGAAGAAATTCAAAACAAAAAGCAAACAATCCTTACCTCTCACACCTCCTCGTTGACGTGGCAGCATCCTCACAATGAAATAGCAACCGTTGATGAATATTTTTTGCAAAATACCTCCTCCTAGAATGCGAGCACAAAAAATGGGGGTTTTGGCCGGGGGAAAAAGAAACAACATAGTTGAAATGCAAGAATGAATCCATTTCACTTGTTTTTGGTTTTAATATGTCATAACGCGAGTGTGTTATAACACACTCGTGTTATGGGCTTGTTGTGGTTGAACCTCAATCTCGGCACACCAAGCCATAACATGACTATGTTATAGCGCGCTCACGTTATGAGTTTTCAAAACTTTTTAAAAAAGTTGTCCACAAATTGGCTACCCATCTTCATGCACCCGCCCTAGACAACTTGCCTATTCCCATCCAGTGCTTATTGACCAATGTGTGCTAGGAAAGTGAGGAACGCCCAAAAAAGAATAAATTATTATATTCTTGGTAGTCTATCATAAGACACCCTCTGGACAAAAGATGAAAACAACACTCATCTGAACAATTTTTTCTAGTTGTGCTCTTCTCATTATCTTTCCAAATTGAGCTTCAATTAAACTTCCACATTCAACAATTTTCTCCATTCTTTTCATATGCTCATCATATTCCAGGGCACACTTAACATGAAGACATTCTTCCTTAGATTTTCATCTTACTACTATTTTTTCCTTTATGTCTATGATTTGTTTTTCATAAACTTTACCAATATGCTTTTCTATAGTGTCAAGCTTTAGCTGCAACTTCTTGTCTCTTTTATATTTCTAGCTACAAATTTTACACTTGTATTTTGTTGGAGGTTCATCTTTGTTTGCATTATCCACTAGTTCAATGAATGAGTACTTCGACATCCAATCAATTTGAAAATTCCTTGTCATATCCCTTTTACACCTTGTTTTTTACTTGGTTTTTCTTTTCCTCTTCCTTGTAGCAACTATTAGAGTTATCATGTATTAGAGAATAATTAATTACTTTAATTAATTATTATTCTAATTCTCATGCACTTAAGCTAAACTTAGGTTTGATTAATTAGTTAACTCAATTCTTTATTTATGTTAACAACAGAGCTAATATTAGATCATTCAGTCACATCTTACAAGATGTTGACACTTGTCATGATCTAATCCCTTTAATCATTAGGGTTGCTCTTATAAAGCATTCATTCTCTCTTGTAATTATTCATCCTGTATGTATTTTCTTTTTGAGAAATAGCAAATATTTCTTTTGAAGAGCTCTTGGGTGGAAGGTGTTTTGTTCATTGTTTGATCTTGTGGCTTGTGTTCACAAATCTAACATGGTATCAAAGCGAGGATTCAACGAACCCCTTCTCCATTTTTGAGCTTTTTTTCTCATCTAAGGTTACAAGTTCAAATTTGGAATTTTTAGTGTTTTTTTGGCAATTTTTGGAGGTGGGAAAATTTTCAGAGCACTTTGGCGCAAAACAAACCTCACCATCGTGTCTAGAGCAACCAAAAACCTTAAGAATGATTGTCGTTTTGCAAAAAATAGTGCAGTTGAAATTTTTGAGGTTTTTCTTGACACAAAATTTGAGGTAATTCCGTACAATCATACAAAATCCATATGTCGTACAGTGTGTGTGTCCGCCATTAAATAAAGCTTCTGCAAAAAAAAAAGGCGGGTTTAGGAAAAAAGCGTAGGTTTTCAAAAAAATTGTTCTTAAAAGAATTAAAAATTTTCATGCAAAAACAAAGAATCTCTTTTTCCAAAAAAAGAAAAGAGCACCTTTTTGATTTAGGTGAAGGTTTTAAAAAAGCAAGTGATTTGGAATATTCTTTCAAAATATTCCATAGAATATTGTAAAGAGCTTTGGTTTTTAAAATATTTTCATGCAAACTATGAGAAATAAAAAAAAGTAAGCATCTTTTTTAAGAATTTTCTTTGAAAATATTTTTTAGAATATTCTTTGCATCAGCCCCTATGTGCAGCCCCTATTCCTAGTCGTCAGCCCCCATGTGACTAGGAGCTTGATTTTTTTAGCCCCTCAGTTCACCTCCTAGGGCCTAATTGTGCAACTTTCACAAAATTGGGTATATCTTTGGCATATGACCTCCATTTTTCAAAATCTTTATATCGTCAAAAATCTGCTTCCAAGCCCATTCCAAATCTGGAGGTTATTTTTCATGATTTTTTACCAAAAAGTTTCTACAGTCAGTTGAAGACAACCCTTCTATTATGTCCTTTTGGGGCCATAACTTGGGTAAACAAACTCCATTTTTTGCAAATGAATTAGCGCTGGAAATCTCTTTCAGTGCTTTACACAGCCATGTAGTCCAGTTTTCCATAATATTCACCAAGTACACATGGATCTCCCTAAAGTGATTATTTCTTTTTAAAGTTTTTTGTTCTCAAAGTTGTATTTGGGTTTGGTTTTTCCTATTGTGGGGGGGTATATTTATCACTTTCAGTATCTCTATACATTGAAGATCAAAAATCCTATACCACACATTGTTTTGGAAACCTCAATCCTCATGGCAAACACTTCTTTATTTGATCATCTTATGCCACACAACTATCATAACTGGAAAGCTCATATGACCAGAATGCTCATGTCTAAGGGTTTATGGTCTACTTTGGGTGAAGTACAACCAAGATTGACTCATCCATTTAAGATATTTCAGCATAGGAACAAGACATATGAGGCTATGGGATTTATTTCACTACATGTTTCAGATAGTCTCTTGTATCATTTGGAGTCTTGCACTACTCCTAGGGCAATGTGGACAAAGTTCAATGATCTTTTTGGCACCATCAATGAGTATAGAGCTCTCCAAATTGAGGTAGAATTAACATCACTTGTGCTTGATACTTTACCCTCCATTGAGGACTACTTGCAAAAGTTTAAGTCACTCAAAACTCTTTTGTAGGGTTGTGGGAAGGATAAAACTGACAAAGAATGTATTTTCCTGATTCTATCTAAAATTTAAGGATCCTTTCAGGTCTTCTCTTCTACTTTTTACTCTACTATGGATGCATTGGGTGATGCATTTACCATGCCTACTTTAGAGGTTTTCTGTGAGTGTTTGAATTGTGAGCAAGCAAAGTTGATTCAGTTTGAATCTCTTTCTGGTTCCAAAACTCAGGCATTGGTAGCACAAACATCAAAAGGGAAAGACAAGAATAAATAGAATCCCAAGAAAAATACTTCATTAGGTAGTGAGCGTTCCTCCAAAACATCTCAAAAGTCAGAACAAAAACCTCAAACCACTCCTTGATATAATAAAAATTCTAAGCTTGGTGAGTCTTCCTCCAAGATGAAGAAGAAATCAAGTGAACCTTGTAATTTTTGTGGTAGGGAAGGACATCTAGTCAATGGATGTTGGAAGAGATTAGAGGCTTTGGAGGAATCCATGCAGCAACATAACATCTCCACCCCTAAATCTTCTTCATCATCTACAAGTAAAGGTCATGCTCTTTCTATAAGGGCCTTACCTTCTATCACTCCATGGATACTTGATTCTGGTGCAACACATCACATGATACCTTCTCAAGATTTGGTCTCATCCCTTTCATATTGTAGCACTATTCAGATTGTAGTTGGGGATTCTACACAACTTTTAGTTGGGCTCAGGAACTATCACACTTGAGGGTGGTTTTCTTCAGGAGGTACTTGTAGTTCCTGATATCTCCACCAACCTTTTAGTGTATCATATTTGTTAATCTGGCACCGATAAGATAGTCAAGTTTACCCCATATGATGTAGTTATTCAAGGCCTTCATGCTTTTGATATTATTGTGGCTATTGGGAGTGTTGATTCTTCTTCTCATTTATACCAATTTGATGGTTTTGAGAGTTTAGCTGGTTCGGGTTCATCCTTCATAGCACATGCAGACATTGAGAGCGTGTTGTTCCATGAATGTCTTGGTCATGTCAATTACATATATCTCCAACAGATGAGTACATAGGCATTAGTTTCAAGGCTCCCTAAGATTTCTTGTACTGATGGTGTTTTTCGAGGATGTGTTCTTGGAAAACATCACCGAGATTCTTTTCCTACGGGTAGAGCCACACATGCTAAGGCACCATTAGAGTTGGTTCATAGTGACATCATGTCATTTCTGAATCCTTCATTTTTAGGGGCCAAATATGTGCTCACATTTATTGATGACTTCTCCAGGCGTAAATGGGTGTACTTTATTACGTATAAGAGTGATGCCTTTGATTCTTTTAGAATCTTTTAAGGCATTTGTGGAAAATCAATCTAGTCTTTCTATCAGACGAATACACATAGATAATGGGGGGAGTATGTTAATTAGATTTTCAGGGACTTTTGCACTGAGCATGGTTTGCAGCGTCAACTTACAGTTCCATACACCCCTCAATAGAATGGTGTTGCCGAGTGAAAGCACATAACTTTACGGGAGATGGCCAACTATATGATTCAGTCACAAGATATGCATTCCTCCTTTTGCTAAGGCAGTTAATTGTGCCAATTATATTTACAATCATATGCCTCACAAAGCATTGCGACATCTAACTCCTGAGAAGGATTGGTCCCATGTCAAGCCTGATGTATCTTCATTTAGAGTCTTTGGTAGTGAGTCTTGGGCATTCATTCCTAAAGCTCAGCAGAAAGCCATGAAGAGGAAGAGCCAACCACTCATATTTTTTGGCTATCATGAGGATGTTAAGGCATATAGGTTGTTTGATCTTGATTCCAGAGAGGCCTTGTTTTCGCGAGATGTCTAGTTTGATGAGCGCTTTCTTCTAATGGATTCTCCATCCCAAACTTCTCCCTCGTATCCTACTACTCACTCCCCATATCTTGAGGATTACTCATCTCTTAAGGATGAGGATGATGCTCTAACTATCCCACCACCTCCAGATATTTAGACTTTACCCAAGTGGGCCTACCATACTATTGATGTAGTTGGACCTTTGGTAGGTGATCATTTAGACTCCTGTCGCACTTGTGCACATACATCAGGTGTTAGCCTTTTGAGTATTACGGTTTTGGATGATCCTTAGAATTTTTTAGAGGGTTTGGTATTCATGAGTGGGATAATACTATGGTAGATGAGTATTCTTCTCTGATGAAGAATCATACTTGGGATCTTATTCCTCTTCCTAAGGGAAGAAATTTGGTTCAATGCAAGTGGGTGTACTGTACCAAATATGTTGCAGACAGTTCTATTGATAAGTATAAGGCTCGTCTTGTTGCAAAGGGTTTCTCTCAAGTTGAAGGTATTGATTATTCTGAGACTTTTTCCCATGATGCCAAGATGAATTCTATTTGCCTTGTACTTTCCCTTGCAACTTCATAGGGATGGTCAATATTTCAGATGGATATGAAGAATGCCTTCTTTCATGGTGATCTTCATGAGGAGATTTATATGGAGCAATCACATGGTTTTACTGAGGACTCTTCACTAGATATTTATATGGAGTAGTCACATGGTTTTACTAAGGACTCTTCACTGGTTTGCAGACTTTGTCGTTCACTATATGATCTCAAACAAGCCCCTCGAGCTTGGTATGAGAAGATGTACACTTTTCTGCTTTCTTCTAGTTTCACACGATGTCATTCTAATCCCAAAGTGCATATTCATAGACAAGAGGGTGATCTTTTGATCCTTGTGCTATATGTAGATAATTTGATCCTTACAGGTGGTTCATCCTCCATGATCCATAATTTTTAGCAAGCTTTGATGGAGCAGTTTGAGATGATAGATCTTGACCTTTTACACTACTTTCTTGGTTTATAGGTTATTCAGTCTTCGGATGGGATTTCCACATTTCAACAGAAGTATGCTCTTGACATGCTTTAGAGATTTTGCAACCTTGATTGCAAGCCTTCCCCCACACCATTTCAGTCAGGTGTTGTATTTTCTTCCACTTGTACTACTCCTTCAATAGATGCTACATTATATAGGTAGTTGGTTGGCAGTATTTTGTACCTGATCTTTCATTTGTGGTTGGTCTTGTCTCTTGATTCTCACATGATCCACATGAGAGTCATTGGAAAGCTTCCAAATTAATTTTGAGATATATTTAGGGCACCTCACATTATGGTATTCACTATGCATCAGGATATCCTCAGATTATTGGCTTCATTGACTCAAATTGGGCTAGTGATGTCAATGATAGGAAGTCCACATATGGCTTTGTTTTCGGCCTTGGTTCTGGCCCTATTACATGGTCTTGGAAGAAGCAATATGCTATTGCATTATCATCCATAGAGGTTGAGTATCATGCAATGGTTTTGGCCAACTAGGAGCTTTTGTGGCTTCGACAGTCTTTGATTGAGTTTAGTTTCCCTCCTGATAGTCCCACTATTCTTTAGTGTGACAATCATAGTGCCATTCACATCTCTCACATTCCAGTGGAGAATCAACATACTAACACATAGAGATCCACATGAACTTCATACAACAGTCGATTCAAGACATTCTCACCTTGGAGTACATGCCTACAGAGGAGCAGGTTGCCGACATCTTCACGAAACCTTTGGCATCACCTCGTTACCTTCAACTATGATCGATGCTTGGGGTGAAGGAAATTGTCCTTGGGGGTCTTCATGAGGCCTTCCTTCCTTCATATTTTCTTTATACATGCTTTCATCTCTTTTTGGAGTGGAGTTTTTCCCATGAGGTTTTCTCCATTTCTCCACTTTTCAGAGATCTTTTTAGTTGTACTGGGTACCTCATCAGACATAGTTGTTGGGACCCATTCATGCTTTTTTTTATGCATTTATTTTTAGAGATATTTAGCTACTCCTTGAGTTACACTTAAGGGAGGGTGACAAAGTTATCATGTATTAGAGAATAATTAATTACTTTAATTAATTATTATTCTAATTCTCATGCCCTTAAGCTAAACTTAGGTTTGCTTAATTAGTCAAATCAATGCTTTATTTATGTTAACTACAAAGCTAATATTAGATCATGCAGTCTCATCTCACAAGATGTTGACACTTGTCATGATCTAATCCCTTTAATCATTAGGGTTTCTTTTATAAAGCATTCATTCTCTCTTGTAATTATTCATCCTGTATGTATTTTATTTTTGAGAAATAACAAATATTTCTTGTGTAGAGCTCTTGGGTGGAAGGTGTTTTGTTCATTGTTCGATCTTGTGGCTCGTGTTATTCACAAATCTAACAACAACATCATCTACGATGCCAATAATTTCATCCAAGTCAATTAGCTCATTTTGGCTAACCTAGGTATCCCTTGGAACATCTTCTGCAACATTATCATCCTCATCTGACTCAATTAACTCAATCCCATATTCTAGTGAGGCATTGCCAATGCCTTCTTCATTAATATTTGGTGCAAGAGTTGATGATGTAGTTCAATCTTGATCTGATGGATTGGAAACATTGCTAAAGTAAGACTTTATGGTAACTCTACGTGTTGGGAATTTGAATGGCCTCCCTTCATGAGTCTGAGGATTATTTCTTTTATTTCACTTGTTGCTCGACATCTTGATTTCTCACAAAATAAAAGCTAGAAAGTGGAAAAAAATGTCTTCTTGTTTAAGGACATAGAATATAGAATCTAGATCCCATTCCCTACTCAATATTATCTTTAAGATTGAAGCAAAAATGAAAAAGAGATAAAAAATCTTATAACAGTATGAATAAATGATCACTTACCTTTAGGTTTTCACTGACTCGCTATTTGTTAATGCAACAATGCCTATAGTTGTAAGTTTGTAACTTGCCTATGATTAAGGTTCCAAGTCCAAATTTCAAATTGAGAGCTCACAAGTTTAGAACTCAACAAAATGTGTAAGAATAAATTAGAGTTTCAATTGTATTTATATCAATCCATATTTGGCAAATTTTGTTTTTAAAGGGTATAGTAAAAATTTGGCTAATCCCACGTGACTATACAATGATATATTTAAATGTTGGGAAAATCAAACATCTATAGAACACATGAATTGTAATTTTCAAGGTGATTATGGCCTTATGATTAGCACAAAGTTATCATAGTATTTGTGAAATGGGTCCTCATAAGCAATTATTTTTTAATGTAATTGGCGAAATGTGTCGTCAAACGTAATTTTTTTAATGTTATTAGTGAAATGGGTACACATACATAGTGAAAATTTAATGATGTTGGTGAAACGTGTCCTAATACACAATGTTGTTTTAATAGTATTGGTGAATATGTGGGTGATTTAGTACATGTTTCCGAGATTCTAGGTGAAAATATTAATTAGTTTATTGAAAAAGTGTAGTTTGTTATGGTGAAATTATTAATTAAATATGCCTCATAAAATAAATCGATGGTGAATTGAAATGCATTGGACTAATAATTCATAGAATTTGGGTGATTTGGCCACCCTATTAGTTGCAATATATTTGCTAATTTCGACTTGGCTGATATGAACTATTCACCAATTGGTGAAGATTTACCACTAAAAGAATCCTTGGGTGACTCATAAACTAATCAATAAATGATCACCTCCATTTCCCTTTGAAAGTGTCGCACCCCAGTCGGTTGACTCATTTGCAATGAATTGTGGTCCTCATGATGCAGGCTAAGAAGCTTGTTGTTACGGGTTTATAAGTATCCTTGTTGCAAATGTTAGTCTTATTCCCTAAGGTATTCTTATTGTCAACAATCATAAATTAAACATAAAATCCTACTAAACTTTACAGACATTCATGAATTCATACATACACATATTGACATAACATGTTTCCATTCCAAATTATTAAAATTGCTTGAAAGTATATGAAAGGCATAAAAGGTCTTGGCAATGTCTTAAAGCTTAGCAAAAATAAATGATAAAAAGTATGAAATAGTAATGGGAAACTAGCCAATTATAAAGCCCATCACCATCTAACATCATACCATTTCCTTTTTTATAGCAGAAAGGTTAATTCAATGATGAACCAAACATTTTCAAGGTTCCTCTCCAGCAACAATCCTGATTATCCATTTACCAAAAAGAAAAATCTCTTGTGTCCTAAGATCTAGAATCCCTAAACCACTTTTGGTTTTGGGTTGAATACAATGCAGTCATGAAGTAGATTTAAAACTAGCTAAATTCCATCCCAATTAGACCATAAAAAAATATGGATGATTTTGATTAAGTCCTCATATCCCTTCTTTGAAGGTATACAATAAGAGGAATAATGCACATGAGACATGAGAAATATTCAATTAACAACTTGAATCTTGTCAACCAAAGACAAAAACTTGTTTTCCCAATTCCAAAGT
This sequence comes from Sequoia sempervirens, assembly GCA_007258455.2. Classification (NCBI taxonomy): domain Eukaryota; kingdom Viridiplantae; phylum Streptophyta; class Pinopsida; order Cupressales; family Cupressaceae; genus Sequoia; species Sequoia sempervirens. Next base: position 142,069 of record VDFB02073716.1, read on the forward strand.
TTGTTTTTTAGCTTACTAATAAACCAATTCCACATTTCAAAAATAAGAACACCCAACCCAAAGGGAATACCTAGATAACATGTGATTTGTCCATGTTGGATATGTTTCCATTCTTTAGGAATCTAATGTGGCACCAGATCAAATTGAATCAAGGAGAATTATGTTTTATGATGTATTATCTTCAAACCTAAAACAAAGCAATATAAGTTTAAAACTCTCAACACATTAGTAATTTATTTTTAAAATTTTGTAGAAATAGTAGACTATCATCAATAAAATGTGAATTAAGGACAATCATGTTGTTGGAGATATAAATTCCATTTATCAAATTCATTTGATTATATTTTTACAACAAATAACCAAGTGCATCAACAACAAGAACATATTCAAGTGGAGTTAAAAGACAACCATATTTGATTAAGCGTTGAAGAGGAAATGGATTAGATAAGGAATTATTAATCACCAACTACACATTGGTATCTTTGAATAACATTTGAACATTCTTACAGATTTTGGGACCAAAACCCAACCATTGTAGCATCTTAAGGATAACGGTCCAATGCATTCTATCATAAGCTTTATCAAAATCCAACTTGACAAGCAAAGCATTTTGGCCTAATTTTTGGGCCCATTCACTAGACATGAGCTTATCAATTATAAATCTTCCACCAAGGAACCATGTTTTCTCTGGTCTAACTATCCCCTTTACCATTGGTTTTATCCTCATAACTAAGGCTTTAGCTATAATTTTATAGGAGGTGTTAAGCAAGGTAATAGGATGTTATCCTAAGAAAGTGTCTTCATTCTTCCCTTTATAGGGAATTTTAACAAGACCTTTATTTGCATTAGGCCTTGAAAATCCTTGCCCAAAAGCCTCCAAGTATATAAGATAAATATCCTCTTTAATATATGGCCACATAGATTGATAAAACTCAATTGAGAGCCCATTAAACCTAGGAATTTTGTTATGGGCCATTGAAAATACATGTTCTAGATCTTCAATGAATAGCTCACGGTCTAAAAATTGACTATACTTAGAACACCTTCTTAGGAATGTGGTGTTTAATAATGTTCTCCAATGTTAATTTCACAACTTTCCAATGAGACTCCTCTCTAAAAAGATTCTCATAATTTTTTGAAATATAGATTTTATCTCTTTAGGGTTTGTATGAACAAGACCATTTTCATCTTGGATTGCTCCAATATACTCTTTTTTATGTTTATAATTAAGAAAACTAAAAAATTACTTGAAAGTCATATTACCTTCTTTGATCCAATACAAACTAGCCTTGATGTTAGCCCCTTAACCCCTATAAATGTTAAGTTTTGGAAGTTGGGTCTCAATCATGGTAATACAAGTTTGAAGTTGATGTTATCTGGGTTAGAATTAAGCAATTTTTTGGTATGATCCAACTTCCCTTGAATATAATTTTCCTTACATTTTTGTTACCATGTCAATCTTCTACCAAAGGAGTGTAAGAAATCAACACATTGAGAAATCACATACTACAACCAATCCCTATAGGAGTCCCCAACATTTGGCTTGGGGATAAAATTCTCAATGTCAACCAAAGCAACCATACAAGAGGGATTTTTAAGGTGAGAAAGATTAAGTTTATAAGGCAATTAATAATCCACATTATTTATTTCAACCCATAAGAAAGAACAAATGACGGGGAAATGGTATGAGAGGGTAGTAGGATAATATGTCTTTACATACATTCCAGTGTTGTCTTGAATCAATTGTAGGTTAGGAGATATATAAAACCTATCTAGCTAATTTTTCATCATCTCAAAATCTGCAATTAGACCAAGTAAACCAACTATGGACATGAGTGTTGATTTTTTTATGAATTAGATCAATAACCCCCACAAAAATATGACAATTCAATCATTTATCAAACTCTTTATTACTCAATTTAACATGGTTGGACTAGTTGTGATCCTTAGGATATTCCACTATATTAAAATCACCATCAATAACCCAAACTACATAATTAGTAATTTCTTTTACCATCCAATCCCATAGCTTGCATCTCTTTGGCATGATTAGAAGCATAAATTTAATAGAAACCAACAAGATGACTATTGATAAAAGTAAAGGCCCACACACAACTATGTGATGAATCCTCACCATTAGCAATGACAAAAAATTTCATCCATGAATAGAAACCAATAATAGGACCCCCCAATGCTCACATTTCCTCGCGTTTTCTAGCAGTTTTATTGGACCTGGAAATTCTGAAGAAGGTGGCGCGGGAACTAATGGAGTGTTTGTTCCGTGCAGATTTACTCGGTGGCTTGGAAGATACTTTGAAGGCGGCCCTTCTGGGTAAAGGTATTCCGCGCCCGGCTGATTTGCCTCTCTTATGGCATACGGAGGAAGCGGTCAAGGTGTATCCCTTCCTCCTTGATCTTAAAGGGCCAGCTTTGTCTCGCCACTCGAAGCTCGCGGACGTGGCTGTGGAGTTTCTGAAGCGCAAATTAATGATGGTGCCGACGGAGGGTTTGGACTGGTTGGAGGGCTTTATTTATTTTGCGGAGGTCAATGGTTTCATGTAAGGTGGATCCGTGTCTTAAATCTCTTTCGACCATTTTTTGTAGTAGTTGGTTTTTTGGCTGCTTGTTCATATGGGGGTGTGGTTCGGTCTGTTAATCCCCGTCTCTGTTTCAAGTTTTTCGGGTTGTTGCTTGCTCGGGTTCGGGGTTCTTGGTTTTGAATTGGTGGTTGGGCTGTCATCTTGCCCACTGGTGATGGTGGTTGGTTTTCCTGCGTAGCAGACGCTTGTATGCTTTTTCCTTTTTAATATAATACTTCTATCGTGCATATAAAAAAAAAAAAAATAGGACCCCCTAGCTTCTTTATGCAATGTATAAAGAAAAGTAGCATCTTTCCATAGATTATATAGAGCAGAAAGACAAAGCCTATTAAGTTTGACTTCTTGAAGAAAAACAATGTATCAATTTTCCACTTATTAACTCCTTAACCCCATATTTGTGATGAGGGAGATAAATCCCTCTAATGTTCCATAAAATAATTTTGTAATTCATGATTAAGATGAATTAGGAAGGTTATCTTCTTCTAGAAAAGCTTCAAAATAGTTAACGTGAGAAATAGATTAGTCAAAATATCTCAACTATTTTGAAGCATAGGGGGGATATCTTGTTCTATACCTTGCATATTGAGGGGGAGATGCAAAACAACATTTAAGAGTCCTAGAATTACGCTAAAAAGATGAGGAAGGTAAAGTATGAGTAGAATTAATACCACCTTGAGGTTCCATAGGCCCATAAGGTTCCTTCCTCTTCCTTACCACCTTCCAACCATCCAAATCCATCACATACTTGTAATATGGGGTAGAAGAAATAAAGGTTTTATTAATATTTTTAACATTTGGGGAGGGTTTGACCTATCTTTGTGAGGGACTGGAGTCCTTAGAAACATCAATAGCTTGAGGAGGGGGTTGAAAATATTGAGAATTGGTTGGGATAGAAGTCAAGAGGGTTGAATGAACCTATTCCTCCTAATTGGACAATATCTTATCAAGTAACCTTCTTGTTGACAGAAAAAAAACATGCATTAGGCTTATTTACATACACCAAAGGTTGGTAGAACTCAAAGCCATGACCAATTAACTTAATGTTTTCAAGAAGTTGTTTGTTCAATTCCATCTCCATACATACTCTTGGGTGTACCTGTATTATCTACAATATTTTTACACCAAATAACCCTTCCAAGATGAGAAACAATATCCTTCAATAAAGGTCTGAAAGAAAGGCTTAAAAAAGAGAGTTCAACCCACATCGGATAACAAGATCTTAAAAGGCCCTCAAGGTGAAAGTCCAAGGTCCAAGCTTGAAGATAACAAATTTGACCAAAAATGACCCAAGTACCATATTGCAACACAACCTGAGCATTCTCAACTGATTTGAATGTACAAGAAGCATAACCTTTCCCTAACCCTCTCAGGATTTCAATTTCCCAACCCTTGTTTTCCTAATTTAATTTTTCCCATATGTAGAAATTTGTTTCAAAAGGCATCCCCCTTAAAAAAATAAGATTACTGACCTATGCTGGAAATCATCAATATAATCAATCACTTCATTAGGAACCATAAATTCTAAAATTCTACTTGCTTCCTCATCGCTTGGCTCTCCCTTAACTTTGTCATCTTCTTCACCATTTCCTTATTTGTTCATAACAACATGGCTATCCATGTCCTCTTTGTTCCAAATACCATTATCCTATATTTATTTGATATTCATTTTGCCTCTTTTTGAATCCTCAACCACATCCTCTTTTAATGTGGTATTCATCTCTTCAACCATAGGGTTGTCCAACATACCTTTGTCTACATCACCAAATAACCTCACCTCAAATTTAAGTGTCATGATAAATTTGAATCCCTTCTGAAAAGTAGTAAAGTAAAGATGAGTAGGGGCCAAAGTGTCACCAAAGTTTGGTGGCAAGTCACACAGATCAATGAAACCATGAGGGTTCCAAACCAAGAAGCCCCAGTGAAGGAAAATTTCCCAAGACAAAAAGCTTACCCATAAAGAACACTATAGCCACACACCCTACCTCTGACGATGCAACAAAGTAACCACCAAAAACTAAAGAACACCCATAAACAATTGCAAAAACAAAAATTTCATGAAATGCCAAAAAATAGAAGAAACACCAAAAAATTAAGGGACATCATATCATATACAAGCTCGTTCTTAAAAACCCTTATTAACTTATCGCTCTTTCAATTCCTTCCTTCTATAATTTCTCAAGATTATACAAAATTTAAACTATAGAAGTAGAAATAAATATTAAGGTGTTGAAGATTCTATGATTGAAAATGATATAGAATAAGTTTTCTAAGTAAATCCCCACAAACAAGAGATGGTTGAAACCCATTTTATAACTTCTTATACTACTAAAACTAACTATATAACCAATCTATGAATTTAAATCAATATATCTAACAAATACATGAAACATATTTATATAAACACAAGCCTTCTATCTTAGAATGCGATTCTCTAACCCTAATCTTTATACTCCACGTAGAGGAGCAACTTATTCAAGAATATTTTGCATAATTTTAGTGTATTTTTTCTATTAAAGTATAATTTTTTTATTGCATATAATATGTGGTTTTAGTTTTATGATTTATTTGTGTGGGTTTGATTGCTAATTAATAAATTTTATTGTATTAAGTTTTTATATTCTTATATATTAATTTATTTTTAAGATGTTATTTATAAGTAAAGGAAATATTGTTGATTTCATTATTTTGATGGTCTTCCTCTTCTCTATTTAATTTAATTATTATTTTTTTTCAAGTATTTGTTAAAAGGAAAGTTTATTTTTTCAAAAAAATTAAGTCATATTTGATTAAGGTTTGTAGGTGAATATTCTTTTTTATCATATTATTTGGTCATATATCATGGTTTTCCATTAGGTTGTTTGGAATTATTTCCTCAATTTGTCTAATGTCTTGGCTTATTTGAGAATTCTCTTGTTGATTTTCTAGTTGATTTTTGGTACCAAGTTGTTGAGGATTCTCAAGGGTGGAGGTAATGCTTCTTCCTCCAAGTATTATTTTTGCTCTATTTTTTCCTTGTGTCTTTTGTTGTGGTGGTGTGAAGTGGGGGTTCTTTGCTACAAACCAGCCTTGTGAATCTATTTTCATAACCATGTTGAGGAAACGTCAATTCACAAAAAGGAAATTTCCACTAAAGAACTACTAAATTGGATTAAACCAAGTATAAAACTAGTAGCACCTACAAGTACCTCCCCAAGAATTGTACCAAAAGTGACAAGACATTATTTAATCCCTTCACTTTTGTCAATAAATATCTTATGTCAAACTAGGGTGGTGTCTAAAGGTTATATGCAATAAAAAAAATTAAAATTGCAATGAAACTAAAATATGGAAGAAAATGCTTATGCTTTTGAGAAGAAATAACTATCGAAACAAATTATTCTAAGAATCTAATTATTGAAGTGAGCAATGAAGACTTTTACTAATGAAATGTTCTAAAAATATCAATTAAAGAAATTGTAATACTTTCATGAAACATAACAAAATAAAAGAAGAGAAAGTCTACAAAACACCTTGATGGTTAACAACATAACATGTATCTAGTTAGATAAAACACCTCGTTCAATGCAACTTAGGGAGGAATATATATGTATATATATGCAAACTATGCAATAATGTATGGTGTACAATTAATGTGTCTCGACTATAAGGACATGATGTACAAATGATCTCTAACAAACAAAGTAAAGGAAAAAAACATATATAAAAAATCCCTCTTCGAAAGAGAGAACATGTAAATAAGTGATGAAGTAGGACTCAATATGACCCCCTAAAGACTACATCCAACACAAAAATACAACTAACAATCCCCCCGTATGAGAGAAAGAGTGAGACAATAGATCCTCCCCATCAAGAAGTAGCTCTTGTGCCAATGGTTAATGATGAAAGACAAATAAATCTATTGCCTCCAAACAACATCCCTCCCCTTGGGAAGAAAAAAATATAATGGTGTATGTAGAAGAAATTCCAACTTTGAGAAGAGAGATGAGGGAAGAAGTCTCATGATAGATGCCTCTAAAAATTGGTCAAATATCCACATGTTCAAATTGGGTGATGTCAATCCATAATCTTGTGAATATTGATGTAGAACAAGCTTTAAAGACAAAGATGATGTGATAAAAATTGTGCCATAAATATCATCAAAGAGGAGATGAATGTCCTCAAATGAATCCTCCAAATAAAAAATGCGAGACTCTAAAAACATAGATGAAATACCTGATATATAGGAATCTTAAGTAGTATTTGGAAGAATATGAATCTCGTTGCATTGAATTAATAGGGGTCATGGATGTAGTGATACCAATCCCTTTAGGAGCAACACGAGACATATATGTGATCTTGATAAGCAAAGAAGTCTCTATGTCATTTGAATATGCAAGATCTACAATATATTCAAGCTCCTCTAAAGTATCATCATTAAAGGGTAGATTAACTACATCATCAAGGGGAATGTGGCAATTAAAAATAGGATTATATGAGAATGGAGGGATATGAGAGTCTCCAAACATCTCTCAAATCTTAGTCCAAAGTGTGTGGGGGAAATCAATGTTCGATATAATATGCATAGTGTCATGATCAACACTAGAACAAATCAATCATACAACATAATCAATAATATTACCCCATGCTAATTTCTTTCTAGGTGTGCCTAGTTCAAGTATGAGTCTATATAGATAAGACAAAATATTAAGCCATCTGAGATGTTTCAAGATGTCATTTTTCAAAGAGACATAATTATCCTTATCTAGGGTTACTACAAAAGGATGACTAGAAAAGCCCATGACACCTCCTCAAATGGTAAAAATAGAGAACAATAATCTTAATGCATATCAATCATTTGAAATGAAGTCATCTCATAAAAAAAAACTTTTCTAGGTGTCAAAATTTCCAAGTAATCAAATAGGGTACAAGTAACTCACAAACTAAATAAAAAAGACCTTGGAAATATTCTAGAAAAAGTGCAGGTATGTTTATGTAGAAGCCTATAATAACTTTCCAATGCTTATTCATTTTCTAAAAATAGAGATTCTAGGTGAAAGTTATGAGATAAAAAGATAAAATGACAATTTCAATTTCAATTAGCAATTACAAAGACCTACAAAAAAACCTAGAAAATTAACTTGGACTACTACAAAGTACTCAGAACTAGCTTTCCAATAAAAAGTCAAAAATATGATACTCAGATGAAAAGCTATGTCTCCCTAAAAAAGTAACTCATTTAACATGCAAAGGTGGGGGGCTTGGCATTTCTTGGTTGGTGAATGAGCGACACCACCTACTGGTGGTGGTTTTAGGTGGTGAGTAGGTGGTGTGGTCATGGTTGGGTATAATAGAGAAATGGGTGGCGACTAGGTGATAATCATTGATGAAGCAATGAAATGAGGTTGCAACTCAAAGTAGTGGGATTCACATTACCCACTAGGGTTTTTGACCTTATGAGTTAGGAAAGATCATGGCCCTCCCCTCCTAGGTGACTAAGGGTTTAAACTATACACCTATCTAGCAACCATATTTTAAAAAATGATTTTCTTATAATTTTTGTACCTTTATATGACAACCTTACACCAATGGTGATGTAGACCTAGCAACAATGAATATGCCATTCATACTCTATCGACTATCATAAATGCTATATGAGATAATATTTTATCTATACTTGGTACCTACATCTAATAGTCATATGTACATATGTTACATATTTGTATAAAGTATACAAATTATGTACAAATGCATAGAATTTTTTTGTAATTTTTTCAAACCCTCAAAAAAATGGCAAAAAAGTTTGACTCCAAAATATGGGCTTTTGAGCCTTTTAGACTCAATGACAAGGTTCCTTTTTTCATACAAATGCACCCAAAAAAATCTTTCCTAAATCAATCTCATATCTAAGAAGAGGCTTGCATATTTGAAGCTCTGAAACCACGTAAGAGTCAATGATGGACTCAAGCTCCCAAGATCATCTACAAAACCAAAGACTAACCTTCCATAAGAGAGAGGCAATAGGATGTTCTTGATAATGGATGAAAAATAATATTATGATCAAATTAATCAATGATAAAATGATCGATCATACATAAAGTACACAAGAGGCATTATTTATAAAGGTAAGGTGATGAGATAGGACAACATAGGATTAATGAATTGAGACACAAAAATTAAATAACCTAAAGATGCCTTAAGTAGACTAGTGTGAATATGACCTCAATGATGAACTGGTTAGGTAAAATACCTTGTTCACGCCAACAATTCTCTCATAGTCCCATTAATTTATGACAATCCCAAAGAAAAATGTTGAGCTACACTATGCTCATTAAGTGTTTGAAAATAAATATTACATCAAAAGAAAAATAAAGAAAACTAATTAAAAAATTTTAGACTTGAAATATTTCATCTACTCTTTTTATCCGTGTCTCTTCTAAATTCCTAAGAAAATCCTTTGAATTAGCAACATATTGATCATACATGTTGCTAACAAATTTTTATAGAAACTCAAAGAGTGGAGTTTGTGTCTTAAATATATATTCAAAATAAATTGTCCATTCAATGTTTTAACACAAAAGAAAATTGTTTTGAATACTTGTTCGACTAGGAGTGCTCCTTTTGCAAGTCGTTGCTAATAATAAATCTTCTAGTGAGGTGGCTTAACTACTACATAATGAAAGGAAGAATAGGGCACATGATTTTGGAATTGAAGAGGTTGAAAAATCATCTAAAGAGTTGGTGGTTCTAGCACTTCAGGTAGCATGTCTCCAATATTAATTAAAATATCTTATTTTTAATCATTTCATAACTTTGTTTCTCTATTTTTCAACGATTTGAATTTGACAAGACATGCAATATTAAGCTAAAATACACATTCTATTCTTACTTCAAATAAATAATAAACTTGTAAACACTTATTAATTTTTGCATGAAGGGGTTGAAATTAAGGAAAAAGGATTAATTTTCTAGGAATTTCATGAGGTGATGAGTAGCCTCATCAATGGGAATTTCACAATAATAAAGAACATGATATTAAAATACTAGTGAAGGGTTTCTCTATTTATGAAAAGGAGATATTTTCCATCATATACGTTTTGGCCAACTACTAACAATACTTGGTTTGTAGAAAACTTATGGTGGAAACAAATCATGATAGTCTAAAGTTACCCTTTGACCAACATGACTTGCAAGATCAACAAAATGGGCTAGTTAGCTCCAAGTCTATGCTTTTGAAGTAGTTGCTAATGTTTTATTTATAATTCCCACTCTCAATTCTATTTCTATCATCAATGACGATTGGAGGGTTTCTATTATGGCATAATATGCCAAGAATATTTTTGTTGCCAACATCTACAATGGAAAAGTGAAGGATGACAAATATATGATAACAAATGGTCACATTTTATTTAAGGAAAAAGTATTTGTAGTGCCTAAATCTAAGATGAAATAGAAGATTTTAAAATCTTTGCATGTTCTACTCATGGTAGATTAGTTTAGATCTTTCAAGATTTACAAGAAAATAAGGGAGAGATCCTCCGAGTAAATTTATAAGGAGGATGGTCTTAGGAACATTAAGGAGTACCCCATCTACCGATAGAATGAAGTCAAGTTTTGTTTGCATCTAGGTTTATTACAACCATTACTTATCCCTAAGACAAATTGGGAGAATGTGTTGATGGGCTTCATCATGAGACTCCCCAAGGTACATAGTAAAGATCACAATAATTTTATGGTGGATAAACTAAAAGAGTATGTGTACTTATTTATCATTTCTTCAAAATTCAATGTACATCATGTGATAGTTTCATTTTTAGCGAGTTGTTTAGGCGACATCATTTCCTAAAAACATTCAAGTAGAGTTAGGGATAATAAACCTCTTGGTTCTTTCTAATGGGAGTTATTTTTCTTGAATAGTACCAAGATTGCTTCTAGAGCTAGTTATTACACATGTATGGCAAGTGAATTTATGGATGGAAGGTGTCTTGAGAGACTATGACACATGTCAATAAGCAACATGGATGAAAAGGTTTCACTTTGAATATTTTTATTGTAATGCGACTCATCATGTGCTCATTAGTATGTTTTTACTCATGGTATTGCATATTTGTGATGCATTAAATCTCATTGATTTAAGATTCACGTAGATTGACTTTTATATGGGTACCGTATTCTATCAGCATTACAATGGTGAAGAATTCAAGAAACATGGCCATCACATAATATCTAATCCATTAGAATAGCTTGCCTAGAGAGGATAACACTTGGGAAGAATCATAAAACTTGGGGCAACTATATTTGAAATCACTTGAGAACAATTAATTTTGGGAAGGGTAGACTTGTAATTTTCCCTTTCTAATTCATTTAAGTTTGGAGTATTTGGGTCACTTTCCTACTTTGGGTAGGATTTCAAGCTTTCTCATACCGACATCCCTTTCTTTGGCTCCCCATGCTCTTGCTTCATGTTTCCTTCTCTCTCATGGACCTTTAAATTTCTATCTCCTTGTACACACACTCTAATTTCCTTGACCCTTTCTTCTATACCCACACATTCCTCTATAGAACTTTAGGGTTTTTTCATGACAACCTACCTTTGTAAAAGTGTTAGTGGGGGTATCCCGACCCCCAAATCCCCATAATATGATAATATTTCATCTTAGCACCTCAACATTCCATTCCCCAAACCCTTGACATTAGGACTTTAGATTATTCTCTACTTGACCTTGGGCATGCATTTCCTCAAATCCTCACCTTTAGGCATGCCTTTTTATGAACCCTTATTATTTGAAAGAAGGGCTTCATCTATCACCATGGCTAACAAGGATACAATCAATGACCTCAAATTTGAATATGATAAAATGAAAAAAAAAAATGGGCCCATGCTAGGCCTTTAGCCTTTATATAAGGTAGGAAACTTCATGGATCCTTTCAATATTCTTCATCAAACCACAACCCTAGTTTGAGCACATGTGTTCAACTATTGGATTTTGAGGTGAAAACCCTTAGTTCTCATGATCAAAGAATGAAACCCCTTTGGATTCTTGAAGGAAAATTCATGTACATATGTTGTATCTATTCTTCAAGACACTTCAAGATGGAAAATTTCAACAGTTAGGAAGATTTCAACAATTAGGTGATTTTAGAATATATTTGTATTTACTATATAAGAAAATGTTTGTAATCAGTCACTTCAAGAATGCCTTTGAATGTAATATTCATCTCCAACCAATATTATATATGTAAATCTATTATGTGATGTGAATATTTTTGATTGAAGCAATTTTATTTAAATAATTATTGTTGATATTTAGATCCAAGTATTTTATATGATTTTTTTAACTAAGATTATTACAATTCATGTAACATGGATCACTCTCCTTGTGTTAAAAATATATTATAACTTCAAGGATCAAGAGGTAAGATGACATCTTTTAAACACATGAAGATCCTTCATATAAGCACAAATGTAGGCCATTGATAAGGGCTAATTGCAACCCTTATTAAGACCTAGCAGTGAAAAGCACACAAGAGATGGATCCATAATTAATTAAGGGTTAAATCCTAAATAATGCAATGTATACAAAAGGAGAAAATTGTATTCGCAAAATGATGAAATTTTTTAGGATAATAATAATTAAAACTATGAAAAATAAAAACTACCAAAAAGGATAGACTTAAATTTCTAAGTTTACCAAAATGTAAGGAAACAAAGTAATCCTACAATTAATTTAGAGGTCCAATCTAATTATCAAACCTTAAAATAATCAATAAGTCAATAAACATTAAGAACTTGAGTAATATAATGCATAATTATGTTGAAATGAGTGAGACAAAATTTAGGGTTTACTTATAATTCAACATGTTGTTGATATTAATGATGATATGCAATGTTAAAGATCTATAAATTATAAATTGAAATCAAATTGGTGACTATGGCTTGCAAGAATTGAATCTTGAGTTTTTTGAATGTTAGGAGAAGATCAAGCTAGTGATTTGGTCCAAATAGCATGATTATGTCCTACATGCAAGATTTTTTTCATTAAATTTTTTAGTTGTAGATCTTGTTTTCTATCATGTACATACATCTAATAAAATTTGGAGCTAAATAACATGCTATTCAGATCCTACTATGCATAGAGGGAAGCACATCCACATTCTTTGATGACTATTAGGCCCCAATCTTGATTTAACAAGATCGAGAAAGAAATAGATTAAGAATTGATGTTAATTTTGTTGATTACTTTATTTGATAAAAACTCAAATTACTATATATACAATCAAAAATATATGTAATAATGTTATTCTATACTCAATAATTCATCAATATAAAAATTAATCTATGATGACAATCTTAAATATACAACTATAAACACAAAAAAATAAATTTTTTGATACCAACACTTATAAATAACAATTCCATGTTTATATTTTTTTTTGGGTAAGTTAATAGCTGGAAAGGCCAGCACCATGTATTATCAGAATTCCATGTTTATATTATTTACTTTGAAATTAAAAAATTTAAATTCTAAATCTAGATAATTATATCCATGAAACCATTCAAAATATATAATAAAAAATAAAGTCCCCTGAAATATAACATAACAAAGTGAAAGGCCATTAAAATTAAGATTGAACTGAATGCGTAAATGATACATTAATAACATGCACTTTTACCCTTATCTCAGTCTCCAAAGGAAAATGCATTTCCAATTCAATTTATAACTTCGAAGGAGGAAAATGCATCGTCGAAGTCCAAAATACTGTCCTCACGATATTTTTGAACTTCGCTGCATCCAGATTTATGACGAACTCATAGTTTAACATACAAAACTTCTACGCTCTATAGTGCGGATAATATCTAGAATCTCACGAACGTTTTATATCGATTTCTGATTTTTTTGGGTTCGCCGATTTGGATCTGCGATTTAAAAAGTACGCTTATTCCATACAGTTTGATGTGTTGTGGTAGTTTCATGATCTACTGAACCTGCATTTAGATTAAAAGACCATATAGCATAAATGTACACGAGAAATATTACGTCAATGGACCATTGAGATCTGAACTGGTACGATTTCTTTGAGCTTTCAATCTTTGTTATGCAATGAACTACGAATCATTGGAAGAGTTTTGTTATTGGTTTTTTGTTTTCTCCTTAAAAAATTGTACTCTACTACAATTCAATGTCAATGTATTGAATTAGGGCTTTTTTATTTTTTGGATTATAAGAGAACTTAAAGGCTATGGCTCAACTGCACCAGAGACAGCAGCAGCAACCATATAATTCCATATCCGCATCAGCCAGCTCTACTTTTAACATCCCCCATAGATCAATTTCAATTTTTAATCCGACAGGCTTAGTCATTTTGCTTTCCCTGGTTGTCATATTGGGTGTCTTTTCCCCATGGATTGGACTGCCGGTATCTTTGTTTACTGGCACTGGGTGGTCTGAGTTAAAATGGAGGGAGTATACTCTGGATCAGGCAGTGCAAACTGTGGCAAAAAATGGAACTATTATAATCTGTGCTGTTAGCCAGCCTTACCTGCCCTTTCTCAATAATTGGTTGATCAGCATTAGCAAGCAGAAACATCAAGACCAAGTTCTCATAATTGCTGAGGATTATGCTACCCTTTACAAGGTGAATAAAAGATGGCCTGGGCATGCTGTACTCATTCCTCCTGTTCCCGATCTGCAGACAGCACACCGCTTTGGATCCCAGGTTTGTGGTGAAGAAGTACATTGTCATGAATGAATCTTGGATCGAATTTTTGTTTAACAGTTATGTGTATGCAAGGCCACAATAAAGCATGCATTTAGAAGCATTACTCTTTTGTAGGCTCTAAACTATCTTAGCGTTTTTATTTAATGCATTCAAATTTCATATAAACAATTTGTAATTAGGTTTGCTTGTAGAATGACATGACTTGACAAACTTGTGTAGTTCTTTAATGGTGCGATTCCTTGTGTAATAGGGCTTCTTCAATTTCACATCTCGCAGACCTCGTCACCTGCTGCAAATACTAGAGCTTGGTTACCAAGTCATGTATAATGATGTTGACATGGTCTGGCTTGCAGATCCTTTCCCCTTCTTCAAAGGAGACTATGATATTTATTTCACTGATGACATGACTGCGGTATTCTCTCTTCCCTCTTTTCTATATTACTGTTTTGTGATTTCCTTTTTTTTTTTTGATTTATGAATGTGACTAAGGGAGCCACACCCATGGTTACACCGTTCAGATAATATCATAATATATGCTCGGAGCATCCAATACAACAAAAGTACAGTTGATAGACAATTTATACAAAATGCTGCTACCCAGACTCGCAGCAACTTTTACAGAATATTAACAGAGATTATATATGCACAGCTTTATATACGTCTAACTTCAAAGTTACAAAACAAGCCACTAAACAGACCCGCCATACCAAAAAACACTCTTGACCAAAGTTTACCCGTTACTTCCTTCCTGCACAGTCACTTCTTCCTTTGGCTCCCCTTTCTGCAGCAACTCCTTACCACCTGACCATGCCGCTCAACTTCATCCATCAATGTTTCCTAGAGAAGGAATGGCAGAAGGGGACTATTAAATCTGTAGTAGAGTCTCGGCCAGCAACCTCCCTGGGTCCTTAGCCCCCCTCCCTGCACCGCCATGTCTAAGTAAATTTTCATATCAACTCTCCACTTTGCCCAGACATAGGATTCCATTATTTTCCTAGCCCATACACTGCTTTCAAATTCCAGCAACCATGCCGAAAACAGCGAAGCTAACTCTGAATGTGTACTGTATTTGTGGTCCAAATTCAGGACTTCTTTGGCCTAATACCATCTTCACAGCTTGCAGAGCCATTGGTGAATAGCATTTAAAGATATTCTCGAGGCGCCTGTTTGAAACCCACCCACAAAATGCAATTTGCTTATCACTTGCCCTTAACCCAAATGTCACCTCCATTGTTTGAGATGTGTTGCAATCATTCGGGTGTCGATTTTTATGGTGATTTGCTGGAGCCACACGCTTGAACGCTGCCAGAAACTCCACTAACTCAAGCTTGCTGCCCTGCCTAAAGATTATGACGATCTTGCATTGATTGTAAATAATACCTCCGTCCCTGCTTCGTGCCAAATGACATCCCAATAACTACCCGCTCCCATTTCTGTTCTTTCAAGCACCCAGTTGGCCAGTTTCAGCCAGAGACTTACCCTCCCTATATACATGCGAGATTTGGAAATCCTCACACTCATCCAATAGTTGCCAGACTGGGCCTAAGTATTTACTTAGTTTCCAATTTGGCATTCTTTTTTTCCTGATGCCATTAATGATAATTTGCGAATCATCTTCCAGATGGATTCGCTTGAAATCCCTATTCCTGCAAGTTTTTAGTGCTAACAATGCTGCCTGCACTTCGGCTTCATTATTGGTCCCATCCATTAGTTTCTTGGAATCCAAAGCCAAAATATTATCTTGCCAATTTCTCACCACACAGCCCACACCTGATGGGCCTGGATTACCCCTCGCTGCACCATCAAAATTTGCTTTTATCCAGACTTCCTGTGGAGGGATCCAGGAAGTCTCCTTTCTCGTAGCCAAAGACAGATTAACTCGAACAGTCCCATAAACAGGGAGTGTTTTGTGATTTCCTTGAAGATAGTGATTACTATCAATTTGTTTGCATTACTTGGTAGTAAGAAGCTGACTTTTGTTCTAAAGAAGGAATTGGTTCAGTATTTTTAAGAATGAAAAACCTACCGTGTATTACATCTTGTTTTACTGCATGTCCTGACCACTTGAGCTAGAAACTACCATGTAGATAACTTCTAGAAAACAGAACTGACAATCAAGCAAATAGTACGGTATATGCCAAGAAAAATAAAATAATAGGTATTCATTGTGCAATTGAAGAGAGCTTTCCAGGAAATTTTTTACTCAAGGGAGTGAATTACTCTAGAGTCTGATTACTGACAAATGTAGGTGCCATAGAATATGGATATTTTATAGTTTATACTAAAAAAACAGATAGAACAGAAACCTTGAATATTTTTCTTGAAACAATGGAACCACGGTTGAAGATAAATGGGAAGACATGGATGGCTAACGGTGGTAGATAAGAATTCAGAAAAGTGTGAGAAATTAAAAGGGTAAAAGGGAGATTATCACAATTGTGTTATTTAAATTTTCTCCTTTGTTTTTCTCGCAGTGGGCACCATTGCAAGGTTCCTCAAATCAGAGTCCTAGCAAACAGCTTGAGCTGACATTATCTATTAGTAATTTAGTGATTTTCTCTTCAGTTAAAAACATAAGGAAACATTTTGAATCTGTGAGTTCAAAATGAGAATGGACCAGGTATTTTTAAGAGTGCCACAAACATTTACCAGTCTATTGACATGACAGAAATGCCAATCAGGTTTTGTGAAATTTTGTTGCCAAGGATGATGAGGATGCAAACTAGGATTCTTTGAATTGGTAGTTAGGATTCTGTTATTCATCCTTGTTTTTGGCGTGCTTCATAATTATTGAATAATTTGTTTCATTCACCTTTTTAGATATCAATTTTAGCATACAATATATCCATTTTTGTTTGAAGGAAAACTCATCTTATTTCAGTAATCTGCAGATAATAGCAGGTGATCATTTATATTTTAATCATTAAGAAAAAACTTGTCACTTGGAAAACTGTTAAATTGAAAGAAGCATTATGATTCATGAACCTAAAGTTTTTCTATTCTAATTATTTTATGAGTGAAACGTGTCCATTATGATATTGAAGGTAAAATATCCTAACAATCACATTGAAGTCCAATGCAGGAGCATCCTTGGTCTACAGGCAATCCTAAATCAACAAAAAGATTTTTGTTTCTTTGTTTTGCAGGTTAGGTGTGTGTGTTAGGGTTTTGAGTTTGGATTTTCTTCTGTATGTTTAGGAAGATCTTTAGGTGCGCATGCGTTGGCATAAAGGGATGCACCTATTGACAGAGAGGAAGCTGCCACAATTTTCTTCACTGAGCTGAACAATCTGAGTAGTGCACTAACAATCAGATTATATTTGCAGCTCAGATCACAGATGGGACTTTGTCAGAGATGGATCTATTTGTTGTATCATTCAAAACTCACTAGCCATTCAATTTCCTTAAAAGATTTCGAGTGTCATCCAAGGAATCTGTGTATGTGCCTTGATCTGAGATTCAATCTCCATATCTTTATTCTGTTGGATTTGCACTTTTAGGCCGAGCTGTTGGACAGCTGGATTATCACCTCAGTGGCATAGGTTCATTAATCATTTTGGAATCTTTGCTGGACTGCTGTGATGAGCCCTGCTTGCTCACAACTCAAATCCCTGTATTTTCCTTATCTTATTTGTGTTTTTTTTTGTTTTTTAAAGAAAGTTTGTATACAAAAGAGAAGGGGCGCATCATATAAAATGCTCGTAAAATGTAAATCTGAGCTATTTTCTACAGAATGGAAGTGCAGAAGGTATTATTCAACTAAAACAAATAGATCACAAATGATAAACATACCCGAAAGCTTCCAGATTATTTATTTAAGAAAAGAAGTCAACTCGCCAGCCAAGAATGGTGAAAATTGGCAAATATGGACACCTGGCCTCCATAAATGACTTCTCCCACTCTGAAACAGGATACAAAGGGCTAATAGGAGTAGCCGCCAAGAATGAAGCTCAAACAAGAACAAAAAATAAGGTGCTTTAGCTACAAACTTCACACGCCAAACCTCCAAGAAGGCACAAATCCCAAGGCAAATGGTACGGCCAAGGAAGAAACCAAAAGAACAAAACTGAAAGCTAAGATCTGTTGAAGATGACATCTCTGGTGAAGAAACCCCCTTCCTTATTGCAAACAAGTATAAACTGAATAATAAAACTCTGATTGAAGCATGTAGAACCTCTGAATGAAGCCCTCACAGTTGCACTAATTCGACTGTCTCTCACAGTCTCAAAAATGCTCAACATCGAAGAGATCTCGTTCTCCAATGCAAGATTTGCTCAAACCCTGATCACAGAGGAAAGCACAGAAGAAAAACCAAAGGCAAAGTCGAAATAATCATGAATAGAGTTTCTCATTGCCAAAATGCCTTATATCCCAAAAGGCACACATTTCAAGAGAAGGACGCCACTTTTCATCATTTAAATCTTTTAAAATATATTTATGCCACTTTCAATAGTTTAGACTTAAATATTTTGGGCGCCCACTTTAAAGATTAAGTGATTTAATTTTAAATCACCCTTTTATGAATATTTAAGTGATATTAAAAGAATAAAGTCAATTTGACTTTATAATAAAGTATTAAGTTAATATAACTTAAATCACTTAAATAATCACAACTTCCTCAAAACTCCATATATTTCTGTGCCGTCAGAAGCTGTCAACTCCTGAATTGCCAAGGCCTGCAGTGAGCCAATCACTGAACTCTGAAAATGAGAACGACCAACTCCTCTAGAAAATACCACTGACCCTCTAACCAATCCAGTTAGCCCACAAGGGTCCAAGAAATAGGCTAACACACTGCACTTGATAACTGACTAGAGCGGGGACATCACAAGTGCTCAGAAGGTAGAATCAACTTGGGGCCAACATAACAAGTTTGACCTGGTTCAAAACATAGGTTGTACCGAAGATCCTGCTTGTGAATTGATCCACATTTAGCATATAAGTTGTAATCTTACCAATGCACCCAGTCCCAATTTAGAGGTCAGTCTTGATCTTTAGGGGGTGGTAATGGGTTTTGGATGTGGATAAATACACATACCTTTGTTGTTGTAAGTCATCTCTTGATTTGTGAAGTTTCTATCTTTTGCAAATTGTAAAATCTAATCTGTTGTAATTTGGCTTTGTGCCTTGTTTATGGGTTGAATTTCTGAATTCAATAAAAGATCTATTGTTTTCCATATCCATCTCTGTGTTTATTCTATTGTGTGGTGTTGCATTTGTATTCTATTTTTTAGTTTGGCAGTCCTTAATTGGATTCTTAAAACTAGATCCACATCAAATGATATCAGAGCAAGGTTTGCTTGTGCAAGGTATGAAGTCCAATGAGATCTTTGAGAATTTATGAAGCCCGATCTGTGTGGTGTAGCTTGTAGTCATGCTCACAAATTTTTTGACCCGTAGTTGACAATGCCACCCGAAAGAGTTGCTAGTAGAGATCAAGCTAGAATTGCCAAGGTGGCTGGCAGCTTGGATGAAGACACATAATTGTTGCAAGTGATGCAAGGGAGGATGGGTATGACGGAAGTGGATCAATGTAGAGGGTTTTTCAAGAGTGCTCAATGCCTTAGAAGATGAGGTGTACTCTCGTAAATTGTCACCCATGACAATTTCACCTTATGTTTGGTCCCCCCTTTAATTATTGGACCTAATTGAGTATTTAATTTCCTAAATTATGCATTCCATGGCCTATCTTTGACAATTTCCGAGGAATTACAAGCAGGAATCAATTGCATTTATCTAATACATTGCCCCCAACACCAACTGTCCTGGAAAATCGGTCTAGTGGGCATGAGTGTCCTCCTATTTTCCCTCCAAATTGAAATATGTCAGTTGTGGCAATTTAACATTTGAATTTCAATTGTCTAAATTTGGCCATTAGGATTTAATTTTCGGGAAATTGAATAAATGCCTATAAATACCTAGTTATTGCATCATTTCAAACCTAAGCAAGAAATTATCGGAGAAATTATTGTCAAGAGCAAGTCAAGAGTAGTCAAGAGCAGCATTTTCAATGATTCCTTGCAACAATTCAAGATCCAAGCATTCATGGTGTTGTTATGTAAGTTCATTCATGTTATGTTGTCATATTGTTTGTGAAGGCTAACCCTTTGTAGTTCTCTAATCAATTCAAGCATCCAAGCAAATCAAACAAGCAAGATCCAAGACCTTGAGGTGATGTGCATGACTTCAGTCCTTCAAGGAAACCATTGAAGGGTGGTGATTTGCTGCACTTTGTTGATTCATCATTCCTTTCTATCATTTATCTATTTATCATTGACATTGCCATTGTGAAAGTGGAAACACTTACATGAGGTTTGACTAAGGCAAACCCCTAAAATGGCCCAACATTTCCTCTCTTTGTGAATGTGTAGATCTCAGGTTTGAAGAACATTGAAAGGAGTTTGAAGATAAATTATTCATTGTTGCATTTGAAGACCTACATCTTGTCAACACACGAAAACTCAGTTATAAAAATATCCGACAATGTTCCGACAGATCTGAAGGCAGAAATCCGAAGCTCAGATTTGACATTAGAGGACCTTGAAAACAGATCCAGAAAAGCACCTGCAAAATCAGGCTCAAATTTGAACCATAGGTGCATAGTGTCTTGCTTTGTCTTGCTCAATTGTCCGAATTTGCTTGTGACTTTTTGTGTTTTCTGTATTTGCATTAGAACATTAAATTGCACTATTAGCCTAGTTAGATCATTGCATTTCATCATTAGGACATTTCCAAATTTGGTCAAGGGTTGGTTGACTCACCTTTCAGGCTGTAAGTCAATCACATATCTTATCAAATCCATCAAACCCCTACTACCCATCAAATCTAATAAATGAATGACACATTTAGAAAAAGTGCATAAACCCTAGGGTCAAATCTGTTAGTGTTTTTGTAGCTGCGGGAGGTATTTCCCAAAGAAGTATTACTCAAGGCAAGTCGGCCTATTAATTATAAAACAAATATTGCAATTTCTGAATCAGCTCTAGAGGAGATAGATGCCTAGATCAGTATATAGAGGAGAGAGTCTCTCCACATTTATTCATTCATTCCAACACAATTCGATTTCCTATCACTTCAGAAGCAAGTTCGCACTCAAGGAGCAAATTCGCATTCAAGAAGAAGAGTTGATTATTCTTTGTGACTAAGAATTTCGCGAGCAGATTCGCATTCAAGAAGAAGAGTTGATTATTCTTTGTGACTAAAAATTTCGCACTATCTTCAAGTGCTGGACTATTGTATTATATTCGGCTCTTCTAAGCCTGATTCTGAGTGCTACTTTTGCACTATTGTTTCTGATTTATAAGTGAATAATTTGCTGCTGGGTTTTTCCCTTGAGTAGAAGGGTTTTCCCAGGATAAATTGCTGTGTCGTCTACTCTGTGTGTTTTTTTTTTTTGCTTATTATGCATTTCTGATCTGAAAACTAACAAAATCTTGGGGTTTACCTTTTTCTATGTTTCATTTTGGTGAACCCAAGTTTTAAATATTATATACCTTTTGAAACTCACCCTAGATCTAGATCTTGCATTGTATTAGTTTGCATTTCTTATTTAGGGTTTCATGTTTGCATCATAAAAGGTCATAAAAATCCAAAAAATTGCATATCATATTGCAACATAGGTTGCAATAGGTTTTGTTTCAGCCATCTTAGATCAAATCTACATTCAAGTTGCATTCATTTGGTTGTTACAAATCTGAAAGTGTTCATTGCATTCAAATTGCATCTTTCATTTAAGCCAAAAAGTGAAAAATTGCATAGTTTTGTTTCAAAGTTGAATCAAATTATCATTCAGCAAATTGCATCTTCAAATCAGTCAATCATTGTATCTTAGATCTGAAAATTGCATTTCAAAGTGTCACTTCTTGTTCAAACATTTTTCACATTGTTTCATACTTGCATTTTTCAATTCCATAGTCATAAAAACAACAAAATTTGCCAGAAATAGTCACTGTCAAAACTGTTTGAATACAAAACCGAGAACCTAAAACAGTAACAAGCACATTCAACTTTTGAATTTTTCAAAACCCTACCTAGGACATTGGCACCTTTGTCTTGCTTTTTCTGCTTGGAATTGGTCTCAGATCTCTGTTTTTGTGTTTTCTGTAGGATTCTTTGTTTGAATTTTGTTTCTGCATTTCAAAATTGTCATTTTGCATTCAACATTGTTGCACACTTTCACTCTTAAGTCCACAAACAAAAATTTGCAAAAATTTGGAAAATATTAACTGTTACACCTGTTTGAACATAGAATCTGAAACTTTAAACAACACCCTAAACAGTCAAAATTTGTATTTTTAGACACCTTGTCTAGGACATAGGTGCCCTGAGCGCCTTTGTCCTGCTTTTTTGAGCTCAGATTTCTATTACAGAGCTCTCTCAGTGTCTTCTATCCAGATCTGGTGTTTTTTTTAAAATTCTGTTTACAGAACTATCTAATTTTGATCATTTGATCCATAAGGAAACTAGCAAGATGTTCCCTTTTCAAAGATGTGGTTTTGATATGGTAAAGCATGGCTTGTACATGTGTAATATCCCTACTTATGAGTACAATCTAGGGAAGCGAGTTGAGGTCATTAACAAGCATGTTAGTCATTTTCCCAATATCTCTCCTAGTTGTGAGAGTATCTTGGCGCAAGAGAATGAAATCATTGACACATTTCTTAATATCTTTTGCCTATTCTTCACCCATCTCCCAACATCTCCCCTACTTGTGAGAATGTTTTGGTGCAAGAGGATGCAATCATGGACAATCATGACAATCATAGTTGTTCTTCTCCCGATACCTCTCCTACTTGTGAAGAAGGTATCTTGGTGTTAGAAGATCCAACTGGTGAGCATCATGAGAATATTATTTGTTTCTCTCTCAAAACATCTCCTACTTCGGAAGATATTATGGCACAAGAGGATGAAATCATTGACACATTTCTTAATATCACTTTGCCTAGTCTTCATTCATCTTCCAACATATTTCCCACCTGTGAGAATATTTTGGTGCAAAAGGATGCAATCATAGACAATCATAGTTGTCCTTCTCTCGATACCTCTCCTACTTGTGATGAAGATATCTTGGTGTTAGAAGATCCAATCATTGAGTGTCATGAGAATTTTGTTTCTCCCTCTCCCAATGCTTCCCCCACTTGGGAAGATATTGTGGCACAAGAAGATGACATCATTGATACATTCCTTTCAAAAGATAGTAAGATGGCTTGCAAAGATGAAGATGCTAAGGTCACCTTAGATCTCCGCTTGATAGAAGATCATCAACATGAAGTTAAATCGATTGTGGTTATGAACGCACAAGTGACTATTAGGTCTCCTTTGATTATTAGACCTCCTCAAACTCCTTTTGGACCTCCTAAGAGTCCTTTGATTATTGGACCTCCTAAAACACCTTTTGGACCTCCTAAAACACCTTTTGGATCTCCTAAAAGTCCTTTAATCATTGAACCTCCTAAGTCACCTCTCATTATAGGACCTCTAATCCAAAGTCTGAAAATTGTTTACAAACTGAAACAGGAATGACAAATCCTCTTAGCACATTGACACCAACTGCAAAAGTGGAACCTTTACAAGTTGGATAAAGGTAAGTGTCTTTCAAATGTCACAAAGTTGCTCGATGATGATTGGAGATCATTAGATTTTACACCTACATTTATGGGAGAGTACAAGATTACTCACAAATCAGGAAAAAGAAAGAAGCCGTCATGGTATCAACATAATTTATCGCTGAATCATCAAAAACATCTGATTCCACAACTTCTACCAAACAAGAAGATACAAATTACACATCCACTTATGATGAAGATGATCATGAAGAACAACCTTCGTTGAAAAAAATGGAAGCCATTTATGGATGAGGTTATCAACTTTTGAAACAATTTGGCTATAATGGAAAAGGATGTGGTGTAAAAGAGCAAGGCATTCGTGTCCCCATAGAGCCTAGCATGCAAGAAACAACAAGAGGTCTTGGTTATTGTCCTTCGAAAGAAACAAAAGCATCAAAGAAACCTTCGCTTAATGTCAATCTCATCACACAAACCACTCCTAGGACAAATATAAATAATGGTCATGATATTGCTTCATCTTCAAACACATGTTTTATTGATGATCGGGGTTCATTAGATTTTACACCCTCCTTTATGAGAGAGTACAAAATATCGCAATCTAAACCTAAAGAGTCCCTAAAGAGTCTTGTGTGCATATGACATCTTGTGATAAGAAAGCAAGCTTTTCTTCACAAAAGAAAAAATGTCTTCTATTATTGATCAAGAGAATATCTTGTTGAGGCTTCTCAAAGCCCGCTTGATTACTCTTGCTCCACAAACATGAAAGAAATTCTACAACAAAAGCTCATTTTGTGAATATCATCGAGTGCATGGTCATTCTACCAATGAATGTCAAGCCTTGAGTAATAAAATACAACTTCAA
The DNA here is from genome assembly GCA_007258455.2 of Sequoia sempervirens. Classification (NCBI taxonomy): domain Eukaryota; kingdom Viridiplantae; phylum Streptophyta; class Pinopsida; order Cupressales; family Cupressaceae; genus Sequoia; species Sequoia sempervirens. Next base: position 166,794 of record VDFB02073716.1, read on the forward strand.
GACTGTGGTGCTCTTCCATGTGTTGATGCACCTAATTCCTCTAATCAATAATGATCTTCATCCTATCATGTTGCTCATCACTATGTGGCATTTGTAGCTTTATGTGTCTTGCTCATTGCCATTCATGGTGATACAATCTTAAGTGCAACCATATTTTTCATGGCAGCAACATGATGGTCCTTGGTGTGGTCCTTGTCTCTATGCTTGGGGGGCAAGGGCAAGGATAACTTGTTTTGGAGAGGCGTGCATTCTTTTCAAGGATCCCCTCTTCCCCACTTTCTCCTTAAAATACCAACATAGCAAGTATGTTAACATTTTAAGGGGGGGGGGGATATAGTCCCCCGCTCATTGTTTGCATAGGAAATGGTCTCTTCTTAGTGATGATAGCATACATCTCCTAGGAAGTGTGACCTTGTCAATCAAAGTGTGGCCTTCTTGATCTATGAGAATGTCTCTTTGGTGATGATATTAGGCTTGATGTCCCGTAAGAGTGTGACCTTTCTTGGTGATGATATTAGGCTTGTATTCCCTAAGGTTTGGTCTTCTAAGGTTTGGTGGTGATATCATGAGTGATATACCCTAAGGTGTGACCTTTTCGCATGTATTAAGCAAAGCCCCTTTGTTATTTTCTTTATCATCTTTTTTGCTGGTGTTGATACAACATCGCTTGACTTTTTTTTAGCCTTATCCTATTGCCGTTTGTTGCACCCCTTGAAGTGAGTTTTATGCACCCCCTGAGGTGAGTTTGGCATTTTCTTGCTCCACTTTTGTTCACGGGAGTTGAACTTAGTGTGGCATTGGCATAGCATCTTGATCATTTTGTGGCACCTTATCGGAGTTATTAGGGAGTATAACTCTTGGTATGGTTATTATGGGTACACACTTAGTAGACCTAGTGTGTTTCTCATTTTTTGCCACCTTGATATGGGTACACCTAGTAGACCTAGTGTGTTGCTCATCCTTGCCTTGGGGGCTCACCAAGTGAATATCGGACTTCACTAGTTCGTGTGTTTTCCAGTTTGTGATTCACCTAGCAAATATCGAACTTTGCTATGGTGTGAGTCATGAACGTCTTTTAACATAGCCACCTAGCATAACACGACTTGCTTGCCAGTGGAGCCACATGTTTCATAAGTGATTTTATATCCTTGTGAGAGTATCATTTTGTTAGACAACACATTCGATGGATGACGTTTGGTATTTGAGACGATTTAAGACTAAGGTCTCTTTGCCTTACCGCCTCGAATCTTTTAGTACTAACCTTGTGTTTTGTTGTGTCTTTTTCAACAGCTTCTTCATAATTAGATCGTGTTTACATTGTGTTTGTTTTCATCTCATGATCATATTTATGATACATCACACCATGCGTTTTCATTGTGTATGCTTTGTGTTTTTCGACATGTATGTTTGTGTATGTTGTCTTGTTGCATACGATACACGTGCATTTTCCTTTGTGCTTATGTTGCTTTGCCATGGGATCTTGGATCCCGGGGATTTGTGCACTCCCCCTAGATTCTTTGTCATCCTATCTCTTCAACATTTGGACAATCGGACCCCTCTTGACATAAATTTTCTACTTTAGTATGAGTCTGAGTGTAAGTTCATACTCTCACTAAAGTGGGGGCTAAATGTACTGTCGTTAATTGTCACCCATGACAATTTCACCTTATGTTTGGTCCCCCTTTTAATTATTGGACCTAATTGAGTATTTAATTTCCTAAATTATGCATTCTATGGCCCATTTTTGACAATTTCCGAGGAATTAAAAACAGGAATCAATTGCATTTATCTAATAAATTGCCGCCAATACCAACTATCTTGGAAAATAGGTCCAGGACACTCACGCCCATCAGGATTTATTGTTTGGAAAATTGAATAAATGCCTATAAATACCTAGTTATTGCATCATTTCAAACCTAAACAAGAAATTATTGTCAAGAGCAGTCAAGAGCAACATTTTCAGTGATACATTGCAGCAATTCAAGATCCAAGCATTCATAGTGTTGTTATGTAAGTTCATTCATGTTATGTTGTCATATTGTTTGTGAAGGCTAACCCTTTGTAGGTCTCCAAGCAATTCAAGCATTCAAGCATCCAAGAAAATCAAACAAGCAAGATCCAAGACCTCGAGGTGATGTGCATGACTTTAGTTCTTCAAGGAAACCATTTAAGGGTGGTGAGTTGCAGCACTTCGTTGATTCATCATTCCTTCCTATCATTTATCTATTTATCATTGACAGTGCCATTATGGAAGTGGAAACACTTACACAGGGTTTGACTGAGGCAAGCCCCTAAAATGGCCCAACTTTTCCTCTCTTTGTGAATGTGCAGATCTCAGGTTTAAAGAACATTGAAAGTAGTTTGAAAAATTATTCGTTGTTGCATTTGAAGACCTACATCTCGTCAACCCACAAAAACTCAGTTACAGAAATATCCGACAGTGTTTTGATAGATTTGAAGGCAAAAATCCGAAGCTTAGATTTGACAGTAGAGGATCCCAAAAACAGATCCAAAAAAGTATAGCGTGAGTGTCCTCCAAAATTAGGCTCAAATTTGAACCACAGGTGTGTTTAGAATATTTTGTCATTGATGTCAAGGTGTTTGTTTGTTTGAGCTACTTGTTTGTCTTCTTGAGCTGCTTGAGCTTGTAATGTCCCCTTCTAGTTGACATTGACATATCAGAGGATTAGCCTATTAATGGCTCTCGTAGGCTAATGAGGCATGGTGAGAGAGTCATCTTGGTGATTACTTGGCTCAGTATTTGATTGGAGTAAGGTTTTCCATCATATATCATTATTATTTCTATTTATGGAAACCTTATTTTATAATTTGATGTTGAGATGCACTTTATTAATAATATTATATTTTTATATTTTATAAAGTGCAAATAATTTAAAAATATATTGGAATCTTCTAGAAGTCAAAAAATAATATTATTTTGTTGAGGCCGACCTCTAGAGGAAATGCATAAATAGACCTTGAGGTCTCACTCTTGGGCATCCAGATTTGATGTTGATGATTGGTGATTTCTTCTTGAGCATTTGTGGAGCCAAGTGGTCTGCAGATAATCAATTGGTCTTTGGGAACGAAAACTCCCATTGATTGCATAACTGAGGGAGTGAAATATCTCTTGAAGGGTTGCAGATTGGAGGTGATATTTCAGTCACTTCATTGGGCAAAATTTGTGGCTAGAAGCCAATTTTGCATGATATAGATTATAGTTGCATTGGAGGGTTTTGTTGATCTTGTTCTTCATTGAATTCATCATTGAGGGAGTCGTATTATATATACATTTTGGTTTTACCAGCAATCTGGTAATTATTCCAGTCATGGCGACTAGCATCAAGGAGGCACGATTTTGGTTGATACTCACTCATGCTTGAGCGATTTTATTTGCTACTTGGGGCGCTCACTTCCTTGGAGACCAACAATAATATTTGATGCATTTTGGAGGCTTGGCAGGTTGGGATTTATTTTATATAAATTATTATCTTCAGAACAGGGGCAGCTGAGTCTGCAGTTCGATTTGGGCTTGAGGAGTCATCATTTCATTTGGTATTGCTTGCTTCTTCAACTAGAGGAAATGACGACTTCATTCCCAGGTTCTTTTGAATCAATCTTTGCATATACTTGCATACTCAGATTTCTTGTTAGGGTTGTGATTGTACTCAGACAAATATATTGATGATCATGAGATGTAATGCCAAGAGTCTTGGCTATTTGCTATTATCATTGTAGTGGAGCATTCATAATAATAGAGGAGATATAGGTTGCTGATTACAATAGATATTCTTGCACATGAAATTGCCAATGATAGTATGTATGGCAAGTGTTTAACATAATGTCTACTTGCTGTAGCTGTACATTGCATTCCTAGTTTCTCATATATTTGCATTGAAAATCTAAAAAAGAACATTATATTGCATGTAGATCAGATTGTAGACATTGTAGAAGTGTTTAAAGCTTTCTTTTAATCTTAGCATCCATTTCTATCAAGCAACTTCCAACTGGAACACTATATTAGCAGGTTACAAGGTTGCACATGAATTGTTTGATAAAATTACAAGCAGCAAATTAGGGCAATTTGTGATCAGTTTGAGCAAGGCTCATTACAATGGTGGCATATGTTTGGTTCTGATACACCGATCCTGCAAAATATTGCTATTCGTATATTGATCCAGCCATGCAGTTCATCTGGTTGTGAGCGCAATTGGAGTATGTTTGAGCACATACACTTCAAGAAGCGCAATAGATTGACAGTGGAGAGAATGAATGACTTGGTATATGTTTATTACAACCTTCGGCTCAGATACAGGAAGCTTTTTGACCACGACAAAACCCCAATCCGTCTAGAGGAGGTTGATCCACAGTCTGAGTGGATCACTGAGGCTATAGATGCAATCTTTAGTGATGAGGACCTTGATTGGGTGGACCAGGCAGAGAGAGAGGCTAAGGTTGTAGCCATGGTTGAGGAGGAGGCTAGAGCACGAAGAGACATAACTACTGTTGGTGAGAGTGGCATGAAGAGTCGGACAGGCAGAGACTATGGCTACAACTGCAACATCATCCAGGACCCTTAGACGCCCTCGTAGGAAGGATGTTGGCTCCACCATGCCATAGAGTCATAGACTTATAGCTATTGTTTTACTTTTGATATTTCATATTTGTATGGAACATTTGATGTCATGGATTTCATATTCCATGAGTTTTGTATACATTTGACTAATTTTATATATCTAAGTATGCTATTTCCTTCATCAGCGCAACTACAATTTGTGTACTTTATACTTATGTGATCGTTGTATACTTGTGCATGTGATCAAATTTGCTTTTATTTGTGTTGTATTCAATAAAGGGTGCTTGAAACAAGTTTTAAATCCTTAAAAATCTCTAAATTTCTATGGTTTCTTCAACTTTTTTTCATTTTGTCGAGTCTGCGCCGAGTCCGAGTCCTGAGTCGTCGAGTCAAGTCACCCTCGCCGAGTCTGAGCCGAGTCTGAGTCTCGTAACTATGGTCCTTATATGCCATAGTTGCCATATCCATCTTGGCCGCATCAAAATAAAACCTGAGAGTGGAAAATTTGGTCCACTTAGTGCAAATCGTGTTGGCATCTATTGGATCATACATCTTCCCAATAGCCCAAAAGACCCCTTCCTTCACCTCAGCATCCTATATTAGTGTAACTCTAGCAGGCCTAGTCTTGTACCACTTAGGATTCAATGCATAGGCAGCCATGTGCAAGGGAGTGTTGAGCTTCTCCCATCTCTAATGAATGATTGGCTAAATGTTCTCATTGTAGAATGCTAATGTGGGGTCCTCTCGCACGAGAGCCCTCATCTGGTCAAGCATAGAATCAATGCACTCATACACCTCTCCAAGGTTAGGTGCATCTGCATCCCCATATCTGATGATCTAGAAGACTAGAGCAATGATGGAGACTATATATTTTGCATCACTCCAAAACACATCACTCTTCACTGTATCCTTCACCCTTCTCCCCTACTCTGTCTTGGACTCGGCCCACCGATTCAAATATGTTGTAATAACCATGAGTTGCAATGACTTGCAACTCAATCATTCTCTCCAAGAGAATGAAATAGGATGCATATCTAGTCTCAGTAGGTTTCAAGAACTCCTTAGAGAAGCTCCTGAAGAGTGCATGTGAAATGTGGTGGTTGCAGACAAACATTTGCACATCTCTAGCATCACTGACCACTACTATGATCCACTCAATTTTCCCCATGTCCTTGAGTGCATTGTTCATGGCATGCACACAACATGTAGTCCACGAAATATGTTTGTAAGCTGCCTCAACAAGTTTCCCCGCAACTCTGTACACACATGCTGCATCTGTCACTTCTTAGACCACATTTTGCGGCCCAACCTCCTCAATAGCCTCCTTGAGGTTTTGAAACTAAAAATCGACATCTTTGTGATGCCCTATACAATCAACTGCCTTAAGAAAATATGGGCCCTCTAAACGTGTAACCATGATATTGATGAGTGGACGATGGCCGATGTTCGTCCATCCATCTATGACTATACTGCATCTAGTCTTCACCCAACATTCCTTCATTTTCTCCATCAACACATTGATTTTGGAATAGTTCTTATCCAAGATTGTGGTCCTCAATTTTGTCTCACCTGGTGGCACGTATGATGGTCCTCCCCTTGCTACCATCAACATCATCTCTCTATAATAAGGAGATCAAGCTACAGGTAATGGATGCAATTGGCAAAGAACTTTCCAATGGCATCATCTATCTCATCCTTCAGCTGCACATTGAACAAATCAGCTATGGGGTTACTTCACAATTTGTGTTTCCCCTTACCCTCTACTGCATGGACACTAGAAGAAGAACCTAGCATCACTCCTACTGTCATCTGCAAAGTATGACTAGAACTCTATGGTTGGCTTTGTTGAACATGTTCCATATGAGACAAAGTAGTAAGCATAGGTGTAACTGTACTGTCATTAGGAACACCCCTTAGCTTATTTATCTCAGCTTTGTATTTGAGATTTTCCAGTTTCGCCAAAAAAGAACATGTCTCCACAACTTTTCCTCAAATCAAAAGGTGTGCATTAACTCTAGTAATGTTGTACCATTCTAGATCACAAAAGTGGCATTTCCACTTCCTTGTGCCACCAGATGTCCCTAGCCTACCTGGTAATTTTGTTGCAAACTATTTGAGAGGAGACTTACGATCAAAAGGACCCCCAACATACTCTGCTAGTAATGCAGAGGGGCACTCTATACTACTTGCTACAGTTTCCATGGAACTAGTTTCGACTTTAGGCTCAGTCCCATGGTCACCCCCTCAACCTCAAGTTCATATTCAGATTCAATTTCACTACAAACCTCTACCTCATCCTCACTCATGTCATGAGAGCTCATTGTGACACTGCAATAAATAATATAAATCCTATAAATGCCTAGTTTCAATCTAGTTTAATAAATTTGAAAATAAAATTTAAATTTTGATGCTGAATCTTGATGACACAATAAAAAATGAACAATGAACATTGAAATGAATCTATGAATATGCATTTGCAGCTATGTTTATGGAATTAAGACATTTGCAGCCATGTTTATGGAATTATGATTAAAAATTTTAATCCTAATTCCATAAACATGGCTGAAATGCATATTCATAGATTCGTTTCAATGTTCATTGTTCATTTTCCATTTTGTCATCAAGATTCAACATCAAATTAGATTTTGAAAATGAAACTTAAAAAAAAAACAAAAATATTTGAAAAAATAGTCATAGAAACCTACCTTGTGCGTGAAAAATCCCTCTAATTTGATGTAGAATCCTCCAGGCCTCCTCCTCTTATTCTCCTTGCTCCTTATCACCCTTCTTGCACTTGCAACACCTCAATCTCACTCCTTCACTCACTCTATGCTCTCCTCTTCACCTAGCTGTTGGAAAACTTAGAAAACCAAATGTTAGGGAAAAATGAGGATTTGGGAGTGTTTTGTAAAGCTTAGAGGGCATGGAGGGGGCCCACTTTCCATTAGGGCTTGCCCCTAGGCACAAAAATAAAATAAAGAAAAAATTTAAAATTACTTTTTCGGACACCTAGGCCGAGGAATGTCTGGACACCCTCGAGACACTCAAGGAAAGCCTGGGCATCCCCAAGATGTCCCAAAGACGTCCCGGCGTCCACAGTGAACCAACGATAGTGGGGGTACAGCAGGGGGACATTCCCGACCTGTCCCCACATCTTAGGATGTCCCCGTCCCAAAAACGTGGGAAAAAAATGGGGGGGCACATCCCTATGGTACACTAGGAAAAACTATACACTTAATTTTCAATTATCTCATGGACTTTAAATATCTCATGTTCATTATGAACTCTTACAATGATCTGGACCATCAGCAGCAGGCAGGGTTTAGCGATGTTATAATTTAAATGACAAGAAGAAAGGTTGTATTGGGTATAGCACAGATGAGGTCTATTAGCTTCTTTTAGTTTCTGCTAAGAAAATGGGGAGGCAATAGCAGGTCCTAGAAACTTCTTCCAATGCTAATGCTAATGACAACTCTACTAAAATACTGAATTCAAGGTTAAATCATTGTGGACTCTTTCCTCAAACTCTTGATTAGAAGACTGTTCTTCACACCATAAGATATGGAGGGGTGTATCCTTATTTTATTAAATGGATAACTGAAAGTAAAGTTCGTGAAATGATTGATACTGTCACATAGATCAGCGTTAAAATTGATGAACTCCAGCAAAAGGTTCAGCCTTATGTTGGCTAACATTATAGAGGGGCCTGAGAAGTGGGGATAGGGACACGGTCTTGCTAGTGTCAAGGATTTCTAAGGAGTTGACATTGATAAAGACAAGGCAGCTACCGGTGATGCTGATATGGGTGCCTATTGAAATTGAGATCTACAGATATTTTGTTGTGATCTTTAAAGTGGAATTTACTTCAGACATTAAAATATATTTTATGTTTAACCAGACATGCTCCTTTCTAAATTCTTAACCCAATATAAAACAAAATCTCTTTAAATGTAGTGACCATATGGATTCCGTAATTTTCTCAACTATATAGTAATTTTTTATGAATCAACAAAAATAAATCCATGAAGGCTACTAGTAACATGAATCTGATGAACACAATGTAGGATCCATAAGCTAAACAAAACACTCAAGAGCCAAGACAACTATTCTTTTCTAGGACACTTGAGTTCCGCTTGTCACTTTCATTGACATGCCAAACCATTGATTTAAGAAAATATATCAACTTATTTCAGTAAGTTTTGTAGAAAGGAAACACGGGAAGATTCGTATATGAACTATAATGCGTGCTTTTTCTCAGTCACTTGGACAATATAATTTCTAATTCAATCGAGACATTCTTTAGAAAAACCTTCTTTACAGAAACTAAGGACTTCAAAATTAAATGTTAACATTGCTTCTAAACATAGTTATCAAGAACAATAAGATTTTAAGTACTCGACATCAGTACAAAGTGTTTTCCAGCACTTTCCAAAATTGAATCCAATTCAAAGCATCGTTACCATTTCTGAAACCACCAATGGGAACAGGAAGAAAACTGTGTAAATGTTTAAAATTATAGGGTTCAAAATCTAAGCTAGCAAAGTTTATAATGCTTAGGATCGCCCATATGAATCACTCAATGAAAGACCCCAAATTTTTCAAAATATTGTTGTCTAAGGCTTTGGTAGTTTTGACATTTTGGTGATTTGATTGTGAAGATTCAACTAAGGATTTGGGAGGTTGTCACCACATTCAATGGCCAATAAATAAATCGAGAGAAGGTTCAATCATATACGCCGATCTTGACTGAAACTGTCAGTACATGAATAATTTTGCAGGTTGGGTCAAGCTTTGTAAATAAACTAATAACAAGAATGCACTTCAGGCCATACATGTGGTAGAAATCTTTTGACCATGTTATTTAATCACTATGGACAAATGCATTTTCAATAGGTCTATCGAGTTTGTTATAGGTTAAACATATCTATATAAATCTGAGTACCTTCAACATATTGCATAAGAAATGTCTAGTAATAAGCTAGAAAAACACAAAGTTCCACCTTATATTTAAATATAAACATTGAAGATGGATTTAAAAGATAAAGGAGCTAGTTTGAGAGAGACTTCTATGAGATAATTTAATTATGTTTAGAAAAACACAAGAAACAGTGATTTTAGTTGAATATTCTCATAGCAGTAAATATTTACTACTCTGGCATCCAAGTTACCTTCCAAACTGTGTTGTTGAACAAGACGGAATCCTTCTTTAACAGATCATCAAGTTGGTTGATCTCAGCCTTCACATTTCTTATTACTTTCACCATTCCACTGTCTACATTTGGATCTAGAAAGCACTTCCTCTCAATTGCATCCTTTGCTATCTTCTTCCATATAGATTCAGTTTTAACAAGCATGGAGCCATTTCCAACTATCCAAAGACAGAATCTGTTCATCGACACCATAATAGCATCTTCTTTGTAACATATAAGTTTATGCCAATGTCCATTTAAGGGACACAACCTCTTTGTAAGGATAAAAGAAACTAATAAGAATGAAGCGACGAGATTACAGAACAGCATTTTCCAAAGAAACAAAACAGGGAAAAAGTACCGTGCACGTGTTAAGGCGACATTTGCACGTCTCCAATCTGAAAGGAAGCCAATTCTGTTGGTTCTAACAGTGGAAATTATGATAATGTCCTTTTCTCCACCTTGAAACCCGTCCACAGATTTGACCTCTACATCAATAGTGTTCATCCATTCATCCTTATTCATTAGCTTACTCTCCAAGTATCTAACTTGAGCCCTGTAAGGTGATATGACGCCTACACTAATTCTCAATCCTTGTCTGGCAGCACAAACTGATAATGTTTAAAATTAGAAACAAATGTTTCAGATTTTCCTTATTGATAATATACTATTTCAAATTTGCTTAACAATAGAAGGGAAATAAAAATATCACTTATTTTAAGTTTTTAACATTTTAAACTTACTCAAATTTCAAGCATTGTTCAGATAGATTTAGAATACACTTTAAAGGAAAAAAACAAATTCACATCTTAAAATAAGTTGTATAAACTATCTAGCAAGACAGATCGGAAATATTGATTATATGTAAGAAATTTCAAAATTTTATTTTTGGAGTGGATAGCCATTGATAAATAGTGTTAGGATACTAATCATACACTAGAAATTAAGATATATAAGATTAACCGAGTCAGGGACAGCAACAATTTAAGTTTTCAAATAGTCTTTGACTGCTAGATATAATATAATGTTAGACTACTTTGTACACAGACATTTATTGGATATGATTATAATGTCATGGAACATTAGTTATGTGTAAAAAGGTAATTTACACAATGTAAGCTACAACCACCCAATGTGGCTTCCCCATACACAACTAAATACAACATATACATATTTGAGTGTCTACCGCACAATTTTCACAATCTCCATGCATTCATTCTTTCTAAATTTCGTATCACAATCAGGAATCCCTGGGAGAGGGTACACTAAATTAATCAATTTGGGAGGAGAAGAAACTGCAAAAATCAGCATTCACTGTGAAAAGACAGACTGAAGGGTGTTCTGTAAGAAAGGTGTACTAGCATAAGTAGAGCTGAAACGAAAAAATCCTATTCAGACTCAACTATGATGTTTTACTATAAGGGTTCAACAGTCACATTTTCACTAAAGGTGTTGACTGTCATTGAAAGGGCCGAGTGTCATTGAGAGGATCAACTGACTATCACAGCAGAGACATGACCAAAACAACAGAAGGGATGTTGACAGAAACATCAAAGAGGCACTATGGACAGAAAGTAATTGCAGGCCATAGAGCAGGTGCAAAAAACAGCAAGGTCAAAATCAGAAACCCTAGCCACCAAAAATCACAAACAATAGCAGCTTAAAACTCAATAGGAAACCCCTAGCCTCAAAAATTTCCAGTCTGGTGGTTGGATATGGGCAGATTTTTTTGTCAAATCTCTTGCCATTTCTGTATTTAAATCTTAAAAATAATTCCAACATTCTACTATTAGATTGCATTAGTCTGCAACTATTTATTTTCTCTTTGCCAGCATTCCATCAAGGTCTGGATTTTTTTCTGTAAGCCTTAGTTTGTAATCCAAATATCCAAAATCTCGTTTTACTAAAGCACAAAAGTGAACCATCCATTTCTTTTTGACAGAAGCTTGAATAACAAACCAACTTTTTCCACAATTCCTCTCCCTCAATCACCCTGATTATCCATTTTGCAGCCAAACACACCCCTTGGGTTTTAGGATCCAACAAGCCCAACCCACCTTAGACCAAGAAGTGTACTTAAAACCTGCTTTACCACTCCAGTTAGACAATAAATAGCGGTGAACCATTTTAATAAGGTCATCATATCCCTTTTTAGAAGGCATCCAACAAGAGTAATACACATGGGAGGCTAAAAACCAGCTAAGGATAAGTATTTATTTTCCAAGTACATACCACTTCCACATCAAAAAGTGAAACACCCCACCCAAAGTGAATGCCTAGGTAGCAAGAAACTAGGAATCCACAGAGGAAGTGGATCATCCTATATCATGAGAAATTCAGTTTTGTGATGTGCTAACCATAGTTGGAAGACTCTGTTGGACTCGCCACAGACTCGGCGGACTCGAGAGTCTGCAAACTGGCAGAGTCGACTTGCCGCAAACTCCTAGGCCGAGTCTCTCACTTGGACTCCCGAGTCCTGTGCCTGGACTCTTGCCACAGCTGGAGATTGCTTTCTTAGCTTTAAAACATGATTTTTTTCTTTTTTTTTGCCGAGTCCTAGCTGAGCTTTTTGTCGAGTCCCGAGTCCGAGTCGTATTTTGGGCTACCGAGTCCGCGCCAAGTCCGATTTTTCAAACTTTGGTGCTAACTTATCCTGTAATACACATGGGAGGCTAAAAACCAGCTAAGGATAAGTATTTATTTTCCAAGTACATACCACTTTCACATATCAGAAAGTGAAACACCCAACCCAAAGGGAATGACTAAGTAGCGAGAAACTAGGAATCCACAGAGTGTTGGAATAAGTATGTCACTAATGTCAAGGTTGAGCTGTGTGTTTATGTGCTTGAGTTGTTTGACCTGTTTGAGCTGCTTGAGCTGCTTGAGCTGCTTGACCTGAGTGGTTGTCTACTTGAGCTGCCTGGATGTCTATTTGAGCTACCTAGCTATATGCTTCAGTTGGTTGCTTGTCTACATCAGCTTGTTGTTAGCCTATTTGTCAGCTTGGTTGAAAAGTCAGTTTTGTTTTTAAGTGTCAACAACTAATGTTTATGGACATGGCCTTATTGAAGACTTTTCCATGAGGCTCTTTTTGGAAGTTGATTTGGTGCGGTGGCAAGGTGGATGTTTTTATTGAATGGCATGAATTAATTATGTGGCGGCTTTAGACATTAGTGGTGTAAGTTAAAAAAGAAGGCAGAGACGTGTTAATCAAACTTAAAATAAATTTGATATCTTTTTGAGCATCGAGTAGGGGAAGCAAGAGTCAATCTTTATCGATTGAGGATGTTCTGGATTTGAGGATTGGAACGATAATATTTTCTTTAGGCTTTTTAATGCATGTTTGAATTTATTTGCCTAGGCAATTTCTTGTTATTGGTGGCAGACGCAAAGTCATATATTGGAGGACGACTTTTCTACTTGTTTAGTGATGGCTCATGATTTAATCACGAATCTTATTTTTGGTGGCTGCTCTTGAAATTGTTGATTTTTGTTTGGAGATGGTTTTCGACTATTGTTTTCAATAAGGACGCGATTTGCTTCATAATATTTTGTCGACTTCTATTCTTAGTGCAGTGACGTTTCTTTTTTCCTAATGGCTTCAGGTTATGATGAAGGCGCATTCGCGGCTCATTCATTTTTTCAAAGTCGACAATTTTTTCCTCATTTCACCTAATGGTTCTATTTAGTGAGGTGTCGAGCTGTGGACAGAGTGTAAAAAATTATATGTTTTGAATCCTCTTTCAATCTGAAGACAAGTGACGGTTTTATTGTTAGCGATTTAATTATTGAGGCAGCTCTATTTTTAAATCAGAAAATTTCTTATGTTTCTTTGAGAGTCGATGCTATTATGGGAGACGACTTACATATTCATTGCTATTGAATGAATTTAATTGCATATTTTCATTTGAATAAAAATTGCTTTGATAGTGGACGTGATTTCCTTCTTGGCAGCGTCGGCTACTAGTTTTCTATGTCATAATCATCATCGCCATTCTTTGAAGATTTTAAAAATGAAGACGAATTTGGAATGTATTAAATGACTTTGAGGCGTCGGTTTCAAAATGTATTGTTTGCAGCGATAATTCTGAGTGGTGTTATTATTAATAGACATCTCTCTTTGAAGGTGTCAAGCATTCATTTCTTTTTAAGAAACGTGTTTATGATGCCTTAAGAAATTTATGAGAGGCTGCTCCTAATTCAAGTGACGGCATCTGCAGTAGCTAAAGTTGTTCATATGTTTCCAAACAATTTTATTAATAATTGAATATACTTCTAGATGGCTTTAATCTAGGTGTGTCATTTCTTTTCTAGTTAGCCTTTTTAGAAAGTGATTTGAGTGTTTGAAGGAGAAAATAAGTGTGATTTCTCTCTGGCAATGTTAACAGGGGCATTATTTGATATCCTTTTGGTGTGGCTAGATGACTTCATATAAAGATGTGAATAGACATGATAGGAGGGGGGTTGGCTCAATTAAGAAGATAGTCTGTTCTCTACGCTTTCTGGATGAATTTTGAAGTGTTTTTTTTGTGGTATCGAAGATATAGTGCGATTGTGAATTGAAGTTGGTCTATTTTCTGAAGTAGCTTGTGCTCTTGCGTTTATGATATATACTTTTTGTGTTGTGTTGCTCTTAGTCAAGGTTTATCTTTTGCATGATGTTGGCTGGAAGATATGAAGACGTTTTTTTGTTTAAGTGAACTTTGAATTCTCAGATGGTCATGTTGAGTGTTGAATGGTTCTAAGTCTTTGAGTAAGTTAGTAGTGGGGCAGCATTCTTGTAGAGTGATATGAGCAGATGTTTTTCTTATTCTGATAGTTGTTGCTTTTTTAATCAGAGGTTGAGTATTTCAGCCACTTCTTATTGCTACAGTATTCATTTGGTCTACTTGTTTTGTGAAAGAAATGAGAAGGTGAAAGGATCTTTCCAAATCGTGGGAGAGAACAATTTGAAAAGGTTAAATGCTTGAAGTTTTTCAGTTTGAGTGTGGAGCAGATGATCTTGGATGTGCAAGACAGAGGATGTGGTATAAGAGTTTTATGATCTTTGGACTGCGAGTATGTGGATGTGAGCCTCATAGTACATTTGAAGGCATTGCTTGAATCGGTGCTTTGCAGATTTGTATTCTAAGTCTGGAGTTGGTGCTTCAGCCACTAAAGTTGGTGCTTTGGCATATTCGGAGTTGGTGCTTCGAACAAGAGTTGGTGCTCTCGGTGGGTTGGTGCTCTCAGTAGGAAATCGAAGTTGGTGCTTCGTGGAAGTTGGTGCTCGCTTATGTAACAAGGTTGGTGCCCTTTGGAGATGAATAAAAGCAATATTTTGCCGTGGTTTTTTACCCAAAAGGGTTTTCCGCGTAATTCTGGCGTTTATCTCATTAATGGTGTTTGTTGATGTTCTTAATGTTTTGATTTCTGATTTGCATGTTAAATTTGGTTTAAAGTTTTAAAATGTTCTGAAATATTGATTCACCCCCCCTCTCCCCCTCTCAATATTTCCTATGTGCTCTTCACGGAGGAAGTGGATCATCCTGTATCATGAGAAATTCAGTTTTGGGTTGATGAAATCTTATTGGCTCTCATTTTTCATATTAAAGCCTCATTTCCTTTACAATCTATATGGAAGGCTTGGCAGCTGATATACAAATTTTTGAGCTAGAAAAATTACTTTCTTCAGCATGGCTTTAGTTTTGGTTCCACTTCTATTTGGTGGAATAGATTATTCCAATACCAAAGTCAACCTCTTGCTGTTTCTTTTCAAAGACAGGCTTATTATTTATTTAATAAAGGAGTTAGACAATTTGGAGATCTATGGGATTTTAATACTTTGGAATGAGCTACTTGGCAGGATATTAAAAACAGATTTGAATTAAACAGCAAGGCCAAGGGGTTTATCATTTTTGTCAAATCTCTTGCTCCTACATACTTGGTTATGAAACTTTGTACTCATTTACAATGCAATTTCTCCAAGGATTGGTGGTGGTTGTCTACACATCAGTTTGGCTTCCTTCCATTAAAAAATGTTTATTTGAGACTTTTGCCTACCTTTCCTTTAAATCCTATATTGAATCAAAAGTGAAAATATAAATTTTATGAAAAGACTTGGAAAAAGTTGAGTGCTCAAATCTGGCAGTCTAAGGCTGAGGTGAATGTTCAAATTCTAGCTTGGAAGGTTTTATATTTCAAGTTGTCTGTTGGTGACAGATTGAAATGTATGATGGTTCAACCAGTTAAATGCCCTTTTTGTCAACACAATGAAAGTCTAAAACATAATTTTTGGGATTGTGCATGGAAAAAAAGAAAATGGAATGCGGTTTTCAATTATCTCCCTACTATTTTGGTCATGCTTTATCTTGGAAAGAAGTTGTTTTGGGCTTAGGCCTTCAAAATAATATTGTGGCCGATTCATTGAGGCAGATTATTGTTTTTAATATATGGAAATGTAGATGTTTGGCTATTTTTTCAGTCCATAACATGCACCAGGCAACAAAGATGCTAAGATTTTACTTTGATATCATTTTTCAAACTGCTTTTTTGTGCTCTCAGCTGCAGAGGGGTCCCAAAGAACACGTTGAGATCAGTAAGTATCTGGATAGGATTAAATTTCGGTTGTTGCAGCTCCATAAAAATGATATTGTATGTTCCAAACAACTGCAACAAATGTTAAAATTCAAAGTTTAAATCTGTTTTGTATTTTGCTCCTTGGAGTTGTTCTTGTTTTTGTCTAGGCCATGGATGGTTTGTAACAGCTGAGTGTGTTTTCGTATTATGTTTTGGCAACTGATTGGCTGCCTTTTATATTGTACTCATTCTTTTGCTTGTTTCAATACAAAAGAAAAAAAAGTGAACCAGCCAAAATTTTGATATTGGAGTCCCAAAATAATCACAATGATGGATATGCATTGAGTACTTTCTATGTTGTACATCCTTTCTATATCCCCCCGCTATACTTTCCATAACTTGTGAGCCCTTGTGCATGTGTTCCTCAAGAAAAAGATTAGGATATGTTATAGGTGTTTTTTCAATCCATTGTGTTGTAATATGTAATGTCCCTTTTTAAGTAGTCGGACGAGTTCATTGCGCCTATATTATTTTTGTAGGCTAATGTCAGAATTTAAGGGAATGAATTAAATTAACTATTTAAAGTTGTCCAATAAAGTGATGTTTTATGAATAACTTTATTAGCCGATAGGCTACATATAGTGTGAGATTTGAGTCTAAAACAAGTACCATGCCTTCCACTATTGAGTCATCAGAAAACAAGTGTCAGCTGCCATTTAATGGTAAACAAGCTACTGTTTAATGGTAAAAGTCTCCAAAATATCAGGTAAAAGACTTCAAAATCTCACTTATCACATAAAAGCCAGATAAATATTGATTTGATGACTAGATGAGAATTTTATTTCCATTTGCAATGTTTTTCTGTCAATTTGATGGCAATTTTCTTTTTTCATTTGCATGGCTTTATGTTTTAAATTTGTACACAAATATTTGCATACTTAGATAATACTTAATTTTTTTAAGGAAAAAATCTAGATTTGTCTAAGTTTATTTTATTCCATTATTTAGCACTTATTATTAATTGTTTAATCCAGCCACATGCAACTAGAATTTGTAGTACATCTATGCAGAAACACATACTCTCTAACATATTAACATACATATTGTTTTCTATCAGCGTAATCCTTGAACCTCCTTTAGGTGCAAGTGCTAGTTTTTATTAATTTGACCAACTTTAGTGAAAATTAAAAGGAATTGTGAGAAGTCACTTTATTCGTGTACTTTATTTCGATAATGTTCTAAGGGAAAATATAAAACTGAATTTGAAAGCTCATTTACTTATGCTTGACTTTAATTTTCTTTATTGTGGATCGTAAGAGCTTCTTGTGGAGCAAAACCCTTAGACAAAAGCCCTAAGGGAAATCAATTTTTGTGGTGAAATATCTACCCTAGCTGATTTTAGGTGGAATTGCATAGGTTTCACATAAGAATTTGAGCAATTAAAGTTTTTATAAATTTTTCGGAGGTTTGCAAGCAAACAAGAACTTATCATTCTCTGATTTGAGCATAGATTATCTTCCAATGGTGAACACGTTATATCTGTGGTAATGTTTTGAAGAGTAATATTTCAAAATGGATTGATTCAAATATTATATATATTATATTTTGTTGATCAAGTCCAATGTAATGTCCCCAATTTAGCCCTACACTCTTCATTTGGATTTAGCCTATTTCCGGAAATCCGTAGGCTACTCAAATGTGCAAATATAGGGTTTCCACTTTGTTGTACCCAAAACCAAAATTTTTGCTTCACTAAGGCATTTTGCTTAATTGAGTCTTAATCTTGTTAAAGTGTTGTCAGAAGGTCGTTTTTGGGCTTTTCAAGTATGTAGTTGGTGTCAGTGTCATGTCAGTCTGTTATTGAAGAGATTTAAGGAAAGTGAAAATCTGAAGGAAAATCATCAAAATTTTCTATCTCTGGAGAGGGGAGCACATTTTCAAATAGGCACCCTATCTTTTAGGGGCTCAGATCCTGTTTTTAGGGTTTGTCACCTCCAGCAGACATTTGTCCGGCATCACGCAGCTTCGCAGTGAGCTATCAAGCTTGTCAAACAGACCTGTTTTGCTCGAGTTACGAAAGATACAGTGCAAAACGAGAGAGACGAGAATTGGCTCACTCGTAAAAAGCGCAGCTTTTGGAAAAGGCGCCCATCTTTTTGAGGTGCCAGATGTAAGTTTTTGACTAAATGCCATCCAAGATGTTTATCTCACTTTTGTTCGAGCTTTGCGACGCATCCGTCAATCGGTGGATCTGAGTTGCTGAAGTGCCTGAACCTGAGGTCAAACGTAGGGTCAAATCTTAGTCAAAATATCAAAGAAAAAGCAAAAGAGCACATTTTCAGAAAGGCGCCTGAGCTTTTCAAGCCTTTAATGCTTTCTTTTTGATGATATCAAATATTCAATGTGTTCGTGTTACGTTCAGCTTTCCGTTGCCTGTCTCCGTCAGATCAGAAGATGTCTCAGCAGCTTGCAGTCGGAGTTTTTATGTTATTTTGATCATTTCTAGAAATGTCTTAAGTCTGGAGGAAAAAGAGCAACTTTTGAAAAAGGCGCCCTTGATTTTCACCCCTCAGATGATGTTTTCTTGGGAAATGTGCCTTTGCAGTTGTTATGCAGAATGAAGTCAGCTCCGCAGTGAACCTGAGTTCCAGTCCTGAAAGTTGATAAATCAAAAGTTATGAAGGATTTTGTTTTTCCCTTCGTACGAGATTTAGAAGTCAAAATTTGACTAAGTCTGAGAAAAAGCGCAACTTTTGAAAAAGGTGCTTAGATTTTTGAGCCTTCAAATGTCAGTTTTATGGTCTACAGTCTCAAGATACCTTTTGATCAGTTTTTACTTAGCTCTGCGATGCACCTGTCAGCCAGTCAATCGGTGGAGTCAGTCAGCCAGTGTCAGAGGATGAACAGAGGTCCCGAGAGACGTTCAAATCCAGATTTTCATAAAATTTGGCTAAGTCTGGAATTCGCCTTAAGAGGTCAAAGTTGAATTTTCGAAAGAGAGTTGAATGGACGCCTTAACTGGAGTTCTGACTGCAATTAGACTAAACGATTTCTGGGTTGTCATCTTCAGTTCATATTTTGGCATGTTGAGTGATCTTTCAGTTCGCATGTCGAGTTAACTAGTTTGCATGTTCAGTTAACAACTTTGCAAGTTGAGTTAACTTGATTGCATGTTCACTTAACTGAAGATTAGTCTTGAAAGTCAACTGGAGTTTACATGCATGGCGAATTTGGTTGCAATTGAGAAGTTTTGTGAAGATGGCGCTTCATTGAGTGTCAACTGAAGTTCTAGAAGGGACGGCATAAATGATGAAGCATAAATTAGTGAAGTATGGTGCATGAAGTTGTTGACTTCAGCTCTCAAAAGGGTCGCCATATTTAGAATTTTATTGATGAAGCATAGTTTTGTGAAGCTATGCATTTTACAAAGAATGATAACTTAAGTTCCAAAAGGGTTGCTATTTTTAGATTTAAAGCATGAAATATGGCGAATTTCTTATTGTCAACTTTAGTTCTCAAAAGGGGCGCTATAATTGGAATTTTTTAAGGTTTAAAGCATGAAGTGTGAAGATGGCGAATCTTCATTGTCAACTGAATTTCTGAAAGGGAAGCTTTAATTTAAGAATTTAATGAATTTTGAAGATGGCGAATTCAACATAAGAATTGTCAACTGAAGTCAAAATCGCATGGTTTTGTCAACTGAAGACTGAAAAGGGAAAACCCTAAAGCATGTTGCTTTATTTAGCATATTTTAGTTTCAGTTAACTAAAATGAGGTCCAATTAGAAGCCAAGCGCCATTTTTCAAGCTTTAGTGCTTTATGCGAATTTCAATGATGAAAGCCTATTTATTCAGAGAATGGCGTCCATTATTTCAT
Organism: Sequoia sempervirens; assembly: GCA_007258455.2. Classification (NCBI taxonomy): domain Eukaryota; kingdom Viridiplantae; phylum Streptophyta; class Pinopsida; order Cupressales; family Cupressaceae; genus Sequoia; species Sequoia sempervirens. Next base: position 186,993 of record VDFB02073716.1, read on the forward strand.
CATCTTTAGCTTCGAAGTTCATATTCTTCTTGAGCGACCAGCAAGCTAAAGGTGCTACAGGTGTCCGAATTCAGCGTTCTTCATAGCAACGAGTTCAGATTGTTCAGAGGAAGGCGATTCTAGACTTTATTTTCACTTTGCATGCAGGTTTTATCAAGTTCCAGAGAAGAAGTTGGCAGATTTTTCAGAAGCAGACAAGCAAAACTCTCTATCTTCTGTCTTATTTCTTCTATTTCTCACCTTAGGTACTTTCTTCGCATGTCAAAGAAATTCAAGCATATTCAGAATTTGATCATCTGGGTTCGCATACTTCAGTGTTTGCAGCAAAACCCAAGTCTTAGATTTTTTCGAGAAAATCGCCCCGTAGCCTTCATTCTGAAGCTCTGTGCTTTTTTCTGAAGATTTCTTTGCATGTGGGCCAAAATCACATCTTTTTGAAAATCTCATCATCTGGGTTTGTTCAGAATTCCGTAGTGCATAAAACCCATGTTCCATATTTTCTCAAGAAAAATTTCCCTAAGAAGCTCTAAAACCCCTGCAATTCTCGACTAAAGAATCTTTGCATGTCAAGCTAAACGACGTGTTTTCACAATTCTGACGTTGTGGGTTGTCTTAGAATCATTTTCCGGACAAAACCCATGTCTCAGAATTTTTGGTGAAAATTATCCTCCGACAGGTTATTTTTAGCCTCTCTAGGAGCTTTTTCAGCCTCTTCAAAAAGTTGTCAGAACATAGCCGTGTTCACAGTAAACGGATGAGTTTTTCATAATGTAGTTCAACTAGACTAAATTCAAGACCAAATCGGTCTTAATTTAGGTTTTCATCAGAGCAGCTGACAATGAACCGTTAAGTTGCAAAAGGAATAGAGATCACTTCATTTACGAAGCCGCCAAAGTCACTCAGATCCTGTGCCATTATCTTCATGAAAATGGTACCTACGCTGATCTCAAGGTTGTACAAACTGAGTTTCAGAAGCATGTTTGTGATATCTTGATGGAGGTTCTGATCACATTTTCAGTAATTTCAGCTAGTTTTCAAGAAAGCGGCTGAAGGTGTCAGAGAATGCATGCAGGAGAGTGACAAAGAACTGAAGAAGCAGATTATTATTTTGGACAGCATCAAAGTGCCTGAAGCCAGTGATTGACGGTTCTTGTGAAGTGTTAGGCCGAGAGATGACATAGAGTGATCTGCTAGTTGGAACCTGCAGTTAGTTTCGAGGGTTGAGTCATGAGCAGCAGTCAACTCGACTTTCAGTCTTGAGTCTACTTGCTAATTTAACACATGCTTATCTCATTCTTGGAATTATCATCGAGGAGTTAGGGGTAGTGTCCAGTTAACTTTGCTTTAAATAGGACGTGCATGCTTGCACATGGTCCATTTAGGTTAGCTGTTCCGGTTAACTGATGGTAGCTTTCCAGTTAACTGTATAGTTTACTTCATTAGGGTTTTAAAATCTTGCATGCATTGCAAGACTGTAGATGCCTCAAGGTGATTTTAGGGTTACCTACACCTTGATGTATATAAATAAGAGCTTTTGCTCATTTGTAAATAACTTTTGCTTGAGAGAGAAATATATGTGCGCCTACCTTGCCCTCAATATTGCTCTTTTGGTATTTGTTCATGTGTCTTCACTATTACGATTAATTGTTATGCCACATAGGGTTTCATGCAATTGTAATGGTGAATTCTTTCTGTTTTGTGCAACTTTACCATTATGATCAATTGTTATGCCACATAGGGTTTCAAGAGGTTGTGATGATAAATCTGTTTTGTGAATCTTTTATCATTATGATCAAGTGTTATGCCACATAGGGTTTCGTGAGATTGTGATGATAAATCTGTTTTGTAAGTGTAGAAACCCTTGTTTCCCCTGTCTTCTGAATCTGACTGTTTTTTTGTTTGTTTTGATGTATTTTGGTTTTTTTGTGATTTTTGAGCATAAATGCAATAATGCAATTTTGCAAGAAATTGATAATAAATTCAAATAAAATCATTCAACTCCGAAAACTATAGAATCTATTGAGAATACAGATGCCAGACTATTTATTTATCTTCTGGAATGATTACAAATAAGATCCAATAACATGCAATCAAAAAGGCAATGATATTTTAATGAAAACCTGGTATTTGCAGCAAGTTGATAAATTGCTTGAGATGGTACGGCTGTCATAAACTTGCTCTTCTCCCTCTGTCAAACGATTGTAAAATGACCCAGATGCTGTGGCACCACCAAGAATGAAGACCAAAGCCCAAAAGCATAGGCGATTTGCACAAGATCTAAGTACGGCTTGAATCTGAAGAAGTACAGCCTGCAGCAGTGGTACGGCCCTGTCACAACAGCAAGTACAGTGATACGGCCTTTTGAAATCAATGTCCAGACTTAAGAATATGATGAGCCTTAGTTTGAAGAATGTCTTCTGGATGAAACCCAAACGAAACTCTGAAGGTAAATGATCTGTGAACGTTCTGTGATCTCTCCTGGATGAAGAAATCTCTCTGCCTGGCAATAAATCGGATGATATTTCACAACCTCTGAATTGCTTTCACTGGAGATGGCTCGTTCCCCAATGCTCTGAGACTGAAACCCTTGGCTTTTGTGCTCTGGTTGAAGACTTGATCAATTTTCAATATTCAATAACATAATGGCTCGATTTTCAAAGCAAAGCCTTATACTCTTTGAAAAGTGTGAATTCCTTCAAAAAAAGCATCATTAAAATAACTCGAACTTTTCTTGTTTAATTTTTCAATAGTCTTCAAGCGCATTTTTAATTATAAATTACAATTAAAAATGGCCCCTTCTATGATGGGCGACCCCTTCAATATTTCACTTAAGTTATAATATTAAAATATTATAACTTTATATTATATGCTCCATTTAATTAATATTTAATTAATCAATCAAATAATAATAACTCCCTCAAGAAACGTCCGATGCACGAACCGTCTGAAGCTGGCAAATCAGGGAGTGATTTTGCACGTGATCAAACTGTACTGCTAAAAATAGCAGGGGTGCCTCTCTGAGTGCCAAATACTGCTAAAAATAGCAACTCAGGTAAACGGTATCCAAATGAGCCCGAACGAAAGCCAACTAGTAAAAATCTGACAACTGAAGCCAAGCCAAGCTCCATCAAGACCCTCTATCCATCCTATCAGCCTACGAGGGTCGCATAATAGGCTAATCCAATGCTCTGAGAGATGTCAACTAGAAGGGGACATGACAGTAAGTCTTTACTATTTTGATCAAGTGTTATGCCACATAGGGTTTCATAAGATTGTCATGGTAAATTCTTAAATCTGTTTTGTGCCCAATAAACTTGTCTAGATTGAGTGATAGATCGCCACCTTGCCTTCAAGTAGAGAATCTAAACTCGTTTATCGTCCGATAGTCAAACCCTGCTCCATTTCCTCATGCTCTATTTTCTTGAGGAAATTGGATAGATTTAAAGTAGATAGCTTAGTTGTAGTTAATGATCTACGAAACCAAAAAATTCTTAGCTACAACGTTCTTGGTTTTTTTAACCTTGTGCCTCTTCCAGCTGAGAACAAAAAGATAGGATTTAGATTACTTTTCTTTTCCATGCATTCCAGCACAACGAGGGAGCTTCCCCTCCTAATTTGAAGAGCACTCATTGCGTAGTGTACATAGCTTTCCGTACAAACCTGCACTCCAGAGGTGTTAGATTTTACGCCAACACACTTTTAGTAAGTCTTGCTTCCAGCTTAGTTTAGTTTTCTGTTGGTTTTGAGGTAAACTTATTATTTTTGGCAGTGGCTATTTTTAGTAAGTCTAATTTTGGAAGTGGCATCATCAGCAATTCAACTCAAGTCATCTTGTTATCCATTAGTTTTAGTTTGGCTTTGGGTTTGGTTTTCTTCATGGGTTGAGTTTATACTTGGTCAAATTTCATGTTTCTCAGTTGTACCCCATGCCTAGGAGTAATAACTTCATGTTGTTTTAAAAGAGGGGCCATTAAGGGGGTCAATTGTGCATTTAATGATTTATTAAATGCTTTATTGTTGCAAAGTGAAGTTGGACGCCTAAAGGAGGTTGAGTAATATTTTATCATTTCAAAAAGTAAAATGCAAAAAGGTGGTGTTCCTTTTGGAAGTTGACGTAATTCAACTTCTTGGAATTTGAAGAGTTCTTGTTGCTTCATTTGCCAACTGAAGCTTATATATTGCTGCTGTTTGAAGAGCTGATTATGTTATGTTTTGGAAAGCAAAGTTATGTTGCTGGTTTGAAATCCAGAATTCGGCTAAGGGAAAGCTTAGCAAATTTACTCCATTCTTCGGGCCTGAAACTATGGTTCCCTAGATGGTCTATTGGGGATGTGCTTCATGCAAAAGTGCATATTGAGCATCAAAGTGAAGAAATTTGGTAATGTTTTCAGTATTTTGTGTTGCTGATTTTCATACAGCTGAAGATGATTTTTGTATACAGCTCCTTGAGTAAATTTTATTTCATTATGGGTATTTGAGCTAACCATTTCTATGCTAAGGGCAATGCTATTTGCAGAAAATCAGAATTTATGATGAAGTGTGGATTTTTCTAAGAAGGCTGTACCTTTTCTAAGGTCGTACCATTAATGATCAACTTGTATTGGGTTTCGAACTAGCTGTTTGGTGATTGTTTGGCACCTACAAAATCATGGTTGCTGGTGGTCTATCCTTCTTGAATGCTGCTCTGTGTTTTGGTGAGCTTTGAAGTGGATTTGAGGTAGATTTGAGCATTTTGATGTTTCATAGGTTGCTGGTTCAATACTTTCAGTTTGTTGTTTGTCATATCAAATTTATATCAATTCAGATTTTGGCTTGTAATTTGGTGATTGAGAAGATTTATAGTTGAAGAAATCATCCTTCAAACATTTGCATTGATTTTATCATTGTAACACTTGTAAATTGCAGATTTATTTCATTGTAAGGCTGTGAATTAGTAGTACTAATCGAGTCGTTTTAATTGTTGCATTTACTTGTGAATTTTAATGCAAACACTTTAACCCCTAGATGGTTTACCACCAGTGTGGATAAAGAACATTCTAGAAGCTTATCTCTCTTATTTGCAGCTATTTCTATTCATTGTAAAGCTAGTTAGTAGTACTAACGGCTATTTCATTTTATTGCTGCAATTTATACTTGATTACACTCCCACAATTGAGTGGTTGAGTTTTAGAATAAACGTCTTTCTTGTTTTGTAAGAGACCAGGTGTCTCTCAACCCGATCACCAACTGATACTGCTAGGTTTTTGTTTGTTTTGGTATTTTATGATTTTTTGGTGGTTTTTGCAGCAATAATGAAATTGCGATTTTGAGAATAAATACAAATAAATTCATAAATAAATAACAATGCATCAAATAACTCCCAGATTAATGGCAGATGATTTTATTATCATTATTGAGCAACTACAATGATATCCCAGTAACAGATGGAATAAATGAATGATATTTTTTTGAAGAACCTGATTATTGCTTGCAACCGCTTGGAAGACTAGAAAGAAAGTACGGCCCAACAGGATCTTGACTTCTCACAAATAATGGCCGAAATAGACTCTCCTTGCTTGTGCGTCCAAGATGGTGAAGACTGGAGGCTCAGATGGTAGGCGTTTGGGGTGCCAGGAGAAAAGACGTCCTTACAACAGCAAGTACTACCTGTCAGCAGCATTAAATACAGCCGTACCCTTTTCTTGGGAAGTGCGCCAAATGCCAGTCAATGTTAATCTCTGAAAAAAAATTCTTCCTGATGAACAATAGAACCCAAATACTGAATGGAAACTTCACTGTAAGCTTTGTATGACTTCAGGATAAAGCCACGCTGATAGACAAGCTTCAACTGGTATTTCACAGTCTCAGTATGTCAGATCTTGAAGAGGGAACGTTCCTCAAAACCTGTTGATCTGCAGAAACCCTGGTTTCTCAAACCCCAATGCTCTCCGAGAGATGAATAAAGACAAATTAGAATAATCACATAATGAGTTTGATTTGCCTTCAGCTGAATATATATGCTCTCTCAATAATTCGACCCCCTTTGTAAAAATCACTTAAAATGCATTTAATAATAATTCGCCTCTTTTGACTTAGGCAATAATATTAAAATAATGGCGTCCCCTTTTAATGAATAAATAATTATTCATTATAATAATAATTCTTCTTTATTATAAAGTATTAAATACTTTATAAAATGCCATTTAATCATTAATATTTTAATAAAACATGAAAGTGACTTTATAACATAAAGTCAAAATAATAATTATTTAATAATCATTAAATGCTCCATTATTCTCCATCTGCTCATCAAACTGTCAAACTGGGTCGAAACTGAGCTGACCAGCTGAACCAGGTGCCCTACCCAAAATAGCAGCTTCTGCCTGCCTGACTTACTATAAATAGTAAGTATCTGAAAACCCACTCTAAAAGAGTCTGCGAAGGCCCAAACCTGAATCAACCGTTGGAGTGATGTTCCCAACGCTGGATAACTGCCTCAAGTGATCCTCTAAACACATCTGCCAGCCTACGAGGATCTGGATAATAGGCTAACCACTTACACAATGGTACTGTCTAGGAAGGGGACTTTACATGTTTGTAAATTCCCCCCACAAAATAAGTGGTTGTGTGGACTGTTTTCCCCCCACGAGATAAGTGGAAGAGAGGATTGAATGGCTGGCTTGCCACCTTAATAATGTAATAATCTCACCCACTAAATAAGTGGAGTATTCCCACTGCTTGTGGATGCTTTCATCAACAGATGAAGTGTACTTTCAGTTCAGTGTATACCTAATGATCCTCTGACCATATGGTATCACCTCGCCCACATTGGGATCTTGGTTAACATTCTTGGTTAGAGTTACTTTCCATGCTGATTTGCATTTGGAGCTAACGCTAATCAATGACTTGTTGCTGATTTGTGTATTGAATTTTGGGAAAAAAAGTTAAGGGGAATATTTCATCCAACCTAGCCGTACCATTTATTTATGGAGAGAAAAAGATTTGATGGAATTTACTAAAGGCTTTGATAGCCTTTCAAAACCATAGCACAGCCCACAAGCCGTACTCCTCCAAAATGAGTCACAACAAATAAAATGAGTGTCGTACAAGCTAAGAGAAGTCTATGAAGGTGACGTGGAGCTGAGCGGAGGCCAAACCAGGTCAACAAAAGGCATTGACTCCTTATTAATGTGCATACTATTTATCCTTGGTGCCATACACTTTCATTTGGGAGTTGTACCATCATATGGGCTGTTGTACCATTTTCTGTACCAGCCGTACATTCTTGGAATTCAAAGAAAAAGGTTTATGAAGTGTTGGGTGTACTTTCAGGTCGGCATACTAAAATATTAAAGCTGTATTTTTGCTCTTGATATTTACTGTGAAATTTCTGATCATAATATTTATATCAGCAATGCATGGATAAATTAATAAGCTTTCTGTTAAATATTTTATGCAATCAATTTAATGTGAATATTATTATCACTATGGTGGAAAGGGGAAACAAGGATACATAAATTTTGAAACAAAAACATTCAAACAAGTTGAAATATAAACTGGAACAACAGACCTGCAAACTGTTCGACGAAACCCATGTGCCCGAATTTGTAAAAAGTGCAAATTTTTAGTCAAGAAATTGGTAAGGGATTTTACAATGGTATTAGAGATATTGATTCTGCTAGTTTGGAGGGTTGTGAAATTTGTGGCATCATTGAAATTAATTTATGAATCTGGAAATAGAGAATTTCACATATAGAAGAAGGCAACACTTCCTTGGTTCAAATTTTGAAGAAGAGGGCAATATGGGTGATAGGAATGAACAATAAAATCCTAATACCATGCAGATTTTAAATGATTTGGTAAGAGGGTAGCAGCAGTTGGTACAATTAATGACTCAAATGATGCAAACTATCAACACCAATAACAATAACATGGGCAATAATGGCAATGTCAATAATGGAAACACAAGTGAAGGGTATAATAGCACCAATGGAAACAATGGAGAAGCAAGTAACACTAATGTTCCAGTAAACAATTCCAAGTCAGTGAGCAGATCTACACATAGGCCAGTAATGCCTAACTTCATAGAGGCACCTACTAGAGGACAACTAGGGCAGTAGGAAGTTGGTGAAGGATACACAAATTATTTGAGAGAATATCAATCTTTGCGAGAGGAGTTCCATACAGCTATGTCCTTAGCTGATTTTTGCCAAGTATAGGAACAAGCCTCGAGGAGATAGGGGACATGGCTCTAATCAAGATTTGTGAAGGTAGGGGACTATTTTGAGTTATGATAGTTCTAGCAAATACACTGCACATTCATGGGTACAAAAATTTGATACTTATTTTTAGCTTAACCCCATGTTAAAGACCAAGGCTATCGAGTTTGCCACTCTTCATCTGGATGGAGAGGTCCATGAGTGGTGGTACCCTGGGTTAGTCACCTTGGGTCATGCTGTCATTACATCTTATGCAGATTTCATGCAAAAGTTGATTGATAGGTTTGACAAGGACCCTGAGTTTATTTTCAGACAAGTGGGTCAATTGAGACAAGTGGGGTCAATTGATTCCTCTATTTCAAAGTTCTACAAACTCTTAATTATGGTGACAGACATTTATGAGCACAAATTGATTATTTTGTTTATGGAGGGATTGTCAAAACCTCTTCGAGGTTGGGTCAAGAAATTTGATCGAATTACTTTACAGGATACCATCAAGAGGGCTCGTAATATGGAGAATTCAACTCCTAAAAGAAAATTTCAGCCCAAACCATTTCCATCAAAAAAAGACAAGAAACCTTTCCATAAAGAATGGCCAAAGAAAATTTATATGGATGACGAGGTTAGAAATGAACTTTGCAGGAAAAGTTTTTGCTTCTCTTGCAAAGAACCTTGGAAGTTGGGACACGGCTGTTTGGAAAAAGGGAAGGTTCACTACATAGAGGTGATTTTAGATGGTGAGGAGGAGAAGAATGAAGGAGCTACTAGTATTGCTTAGGATCATTTAGATGGGGAGACTACAAATGGAGACAAACACCCATTGGAGGACGAGAAGGAAGTAACCATCACTACCCTTTTTGGCACTCTTAGATATATTCATTCAGTGTCATGGGAATTTTACAAGGGCAGCAAGTTACTATGCTAATTGATAGTGGGCAATCCACAATTTCATAGATGACGCTCTAGTGGCTAAAAGGGGTTTGCAGACAAAGGACTTTGGGGGCTTCAGTGTAATGGTTGTTGAGGGCTTCACCATGACTTGCACTGAGCAAGTCCCACAACTAAGCATAGCATTGGGTAACTACACAATGACCAATTACTTTTATGTAGTGGGTATTGGTGAGACTAATGTAGTCTTGGGGATCTAGTGATTACATTCTTTGGGAAAGTACTCACAAAAATTTTAGACCATGGAGCTTAAATTTAGAATGGATAGAAAGAAAGTGGTTCTAAGGGGTATGTCTAATGGGGCACCTAAGGTTGTATCTACTAAGAGGATGGAAAGCATATTCAAACATGGTGATGTTGCATGGGCAGCCCAGAGTTTGATTTCATCTAAAACCCCTTCCGATGGTAATGGATAGTATCATGTTCAATCAATGTTGGATAAGCATAGTCTAGTTTTTGGTGACTGTTATCACTTGGAATATGTACCTTGTTGAATCTTGAATCCAACCATCCTGTGAAACATGGGATGACCTCTTGAGTTATAGGACTCACGAAACTCGAGGTCGACCTCCGATTAAAAGACTGCTTCCCCTTGGTAAATCACCTAAAAACTAATTTCAACTAAAGACACTATTGGGAAAAGAGATAAGAAAGAACTGATAATCTGAATCTAAAACAAAAAATGAAAGTGATACACCAAATATAGCAGATTTCTACTTCCTTTCAACAACACAACTTATGAATCTCAATCTAAAGCTACACACAGTAATTTGCAACAATATATTAGAGGTAAACTAGAACAGCAGCAATTAAGGAGTCATAGAACTCACAATAATACCTATTTCTCTTTCATACACAGAGAAAATTGAAACAAGTAGAGGCAAAAATATTGATCTTTGATTCACTAAAGGCTGCTACAATGACTGTTTTCCAGAAAAGCAGTAAAAGATTACATCGCAAGCATACAATCAACCATTATTTCAAAGTGAAAAGGTTGAAGATGCAATCAATGAAGAAAATTATAAAAGTAAAGACCTAATTTTGACTGAAAAAGTTTAAGGACTGAATCTCACTTTGTCACAATAAACTTTTCTAATCCTTTGCAATAAAGCATAGGCCTCTTATTTATAGATTTTGAGAGCCTAAACTCAAAAAGTCATGTTGACTTTAGATATTTTTCTTATGAGTTGTCATTCTTATTCTCTATAGATAAGATTCACCTTTTTGCTTAATGAGTTGTCATCCTTATCCTCTGTGGATAAGATATTTGTAATCCTTATCCTTTGTCTTTAGACTTCCTTGAAGTTAGTGAACTTTATTATTTTTGCATGCTTTGTTGATTTTGAAGAAAATATTTTGTCCTTTTTTTCTTTTTTTTTTTCTGATTTTTCAAAAAAATCAGGTAGCAATGACCTACCTGCTAGAAGAACACCTAATAGGGGTTTTGAACATGTTATCGAACTAAAGAAGGGCTCTAAGCCTATTATTACCACTCTTTATTGACATCCAAAAATATTCAAAGAGGAGATAGAGAGAGCGATTAAATAGCTACCGGACATGGGACATATCAGGCCTAACTCTAGTCCCTTTGCTTCTTCAGTTGTCTTGGTGGAGAATAAGGATGGGTCTATGTGGATGTGTCTTGACTATCGTGCACTAATTAAAAAGACAATAAAAAAAATGTATCATATTCCCAAGATTGATGAGATGTTGGATGAGCTACATGATGCAATGTATTTTTCAAAGATTGATCTTCGATCAAGATACCACTAGATTAGAGTGAGGTTGCAAGATATCCACAAGATAGCATTCAAGTGTCATTATGGGTACTATGAGTTCCTGGTCATGCCCTTTGGGTTGACCAATGCTCCCCACAAACTTCCAATCTTGCATTAACCATATCTCCAACAAGCGGCTGCAAAAATTCCTCTTGGTGTTCTTTGATGATATTCTCATTTACAATAAGACATGGGAGGATCACATCAACCATTTTGATGAGGTGCTAGGTATCATGGAGGCATAGTCCCTATTTTCCAAAGCTTCTAAGCGTGAGTTTGGATTAACAAAGGTTTTTTTTTTTGGGACTTGTGATTGGTGCAAGTGGAGTCCAAGTTCATCAAGAAAAGATTCAGGCCATTTTGGATTGGCCCCCTCCAAAGACACTAACAAAGTTGAGAGGTTTCTATGGCCTATGCAGCTACTACAAGAGGTTTGTAAAAGGGTTCTCACAGCTTGGTGCACCTCTTACAAATCTTACAAAGAAAAGATCTTGGTCCCGGATGAAGTTCAAAGCACTTTTGACAGACTTAAAGAGGTAATGAGTACTTGTCCTATTCTAGAATCACTTGACTTCTCTCAATTTTGTCTTGGAGTGTGATGCTTCAAGAGAAGGGATTGGGGCACTTCTTATGCAGAATAGCATCTCATTGCCTATGAGAGTAGGAAGCCCCATGATATTGAGAGATTATACTCTATCTACAATAAGAAGATGTTTGCCATCATGCATGGAGTGTCAAAGTTTAGATAGTACTTGGTAGGTGAAAAATTTGTTGTCAGAACAAATCATAACAGTTTGAATGAGAGGCAACAAAAGTGGGTAAGTAAAATCTAGGCATATGACTTTGACATAGAATATGTGAAGGGTAAAATAATTAAAAACACATTCAATGTAAGGAGAGATCATCCGATTGAATACAAATATCAATTTCAGTTTCATTGTGATGTTCATCATGTAAATCTACAAATTAGTTTCTATGCTCTTAATTTCAATTCAGATTTCATTGACATTATTTTATTTTGCATAGGTTTATTGGTATTATTTCTCCTCATCACAATTGTTGAGTGTAAATTGTGATAAAATAATCCTAAAGACAAAAGCAAGACCACCTACAAAATTTATTCATTTTGATAATTGTCACAAGGAAGCCCTTATGTTAGTAAAATTTTCTGTTACTTAAGATTTGATTCCTAAAATTCAGAATGCAACTTTTGCTAGTAATATGTGGGAGAGGTTGACGACCACGTATCAACCATATGAAAAAGATAGAGCCCTATACTTGAAAAAATTGTGATTTTCCACAAAGTTGGTTGAGGTTCACTCACTATCTAAGTATCCTTTTAATTGACAAGACCTAAGAAATCAATCATACACCATTAAAAAAGGAGGAATGAAGATGATATGGTTTCTCTTGTAAGTAATAATTTTTCACCATCATTTGAAACATTTTTGGAGTTCCTACATCTATTGGTAGAGAGTCAAACTCTTACATCTGAAATCCTCACATCATATATATTACAAAATGAACAGAGACATACAAGTAGCAAAGTCTAGTTTTAGTTTTAAAAGAGCACCTTTTTTCACACTACAAAGGAAAATTAGAAAATGCCTAGAGTTCTAATGCACATTTCAAATACAAAGTCAAATTATTTATTATTATTATTATTTTGGGCATATCGAAAAAAAATCCTAAAAACATTAATATGAGTTTTATCAAAGGAGGCCACATGCTCAAGGTAATTCGACAACAATTGAAGTAGAGCAAGACTCTAGAGAGGAAGGTTGCTTTTATGGCATCAATATGGGGAAAAAGTGATGCAACCAATCATATGTAATGTCCCCTTTTTTCAAGTGATCATCGAGCGGAATCTACTAGCTTATTTTATTTCCATGAGTTAAGGTTGGAAAAATTAAGGGAATAATTTAATTAAATTTTAAATTGTCTTAAGTGAATTTTGTACATTTATATTTAATTAATTGATTTTATTATTGAAGTTACTTATAATAAGTTATTAATAAATTAATAAATAAGTCACTTTAGAGATGGTCAAAATAAGGAATAAAAGGTGGTGAAGGAAAATTATTATTTTGAAAACCAATTTATGGGGAGAATTTGAAGAGCTTGTTTTACAGATTTAGCAAACCCTTAAATTTTGGGTGGATTGGATGAAAATCCAATACCATCTCTTGGTATATTCATTTCAAAATTTGTATTGAATTTCATTGATCAAACTTGTGAACTCTTTAGTAAAATAAAATTTCAAACTTGTGAAGTTTCTTTCCCATCCCAAGCACCAAATTGAATCTCTCTCTGAATGAAGTAGACAAATTTCAGAGTATATATTGTTTGTGAAATTATCTGCAATCATTTATAGCTGATTATCATTAGCCGTACCTTCTGTTAGGCCGCACCATATATATTTGGGAGCTACTGCTTTTAAGAAAGAAGTCAATTAATTTATTACGGCTCATTTGTCTCTATAAAATGGAACTTCAGTCAGATTGAAGCACTATATCCTTTCTCATTTCCTATGTGGGCGGCGTAGGTAGCAGAAAAGACAAATTTGAAGTAATCGGACTTGCTCACAAGGAAACCGTGGCATGTGTGCCGTACCGCAACGCCGTACTATGTCCTTTTAGAGGTCGCGCAGCAAATTCTTGGGACTGCGATTTAAATTGGAGGCTTGATTATTAGCCAAGGGTGGTCGAAGTGTTTGGTTTAAGGTCCACTACTTGCAACAGCTGCCGTACCATTTAATTGGGAGTCATTATACAGGTCAGCAATGAATTTTCTGTGAATTCAAATTGATATTCATGCATATATATAAAATTGTATCAGCTAGTTCCTGAATTTGCAAGTTGACTATATGTGTCATTTATTTCATAAAAAGTTATGTTTCTCGAATGAGTTGGTTATCAAGTTGAAATCTGGAAAATAAATTTCAGTGATAGTTTATTGTCTGAAATTTTATTCAAACATCATCAAGTTAAAAAAAGTCGAAAAAATATATGCCGTTCAGATGTTAGTAAACTGTTTGACAAAATGCACGAACAATGAAATTATGAAAATTAGAAAAAGTTTGGTGTAGAAATTGGTTAGAATATTACATCGTAGTTCCTTAATTTTGGTGCATCATATCATTAGAGATTTTATCTGCTGCGAAATGTCATATATCAAATTTACTGTTCAATCCAAGTCTATAGATCTTATTTCAGTGGGTGTTGGTTGATCACATACAACATATGGGATTTGGGATGTAAGGACTACTTTACGTAATCTTGCAAAATTGTGGCTAGGGATGTTAGATTTGTTTCAAACATGAACAAAGCCTGTTAGCTATCAATCAACTTACAAATAATCCTAACATTGCCATGGATTTTCATGGTAAGAAGCACATCATTCGAGAGATTTAAGCAAGAGAGAATAGTCGGCGTAGACATTGGCCAAGTTGGACAATAAAGGCTAGATAATCATGTTAAATATAATTTGCATGCATTGGCTGCAAATGACAACATAAACATATTGTGGCATTTAAAATACAAACATCTTAACTTTCACTATTTGGCTAAACTAAGAAAAATCGTCTTGATTGCCATCTATTTATGAGTAGGATATCTGTGTGGGATGTTTGGCTAGTTAGCCAAAAAGATGCCCTTTCCTACTAATGGAACATGGCATGCAAAAGGGGCTTTAGATCTTATTCATGTAGATGTGTAAGCTTTCCTGATAATTGTGCACAATTATCAGGTGCATATGTAAAATAATTATTAAAAGTATTCAAGATGAACAATTTTGGTGTTTTTTATATTGAAAGCAAACAACCTTTATAATAACTAACAAACCCCCACATTTTCTATTTAAATGTCAAGACTTAAAAAGTATGAGAACATCACAAAACTTGAATTATATTTTGCATTAAATACAAGATTCAACAAATAAGAAAATTATATGCAAAACTACGACAGCCACTTCAATGAAATCTACAATAAGAAGCAAGAAATCACACAACATAACATAAAACAGATTGAACAATAATTAAAACAAAAAAACCTTCATATATATATCGAATAAACATATTATGTCTCAATATAAATCTTTTAGAAGGTCATGCTATCCTCCAATCCTAACCACGACTAAAACTAGTTGGTCCGGAAAGTCAATGACTCCTCTCACTGACTCCAATGCAGCAATAGTGGCTTCCTCACAATATAACCCTTTTTGGACGTAACTTGCTAAAGTATAATTGCATTCCATCTAACATGTAGGCATTGCTCTAGAAAGTTCAAGAGGAGACATTCCTTTAAGTTCAATATGTTTATGTGCTTGAGTAATTGATTGGTTTCTAGTTAGAGGAAGATAGAGAGCACTTGACTGATAGGAGGAGAGGTCATTCTCTTAAGTTTTAACCCATTGATTGGGAAAGGACATTGATTTTCTTGGCCAAGATCAAATGTTGGAGCATGTGGTTAAGTTTGGCACAAATGTATAATGCATTCCTTTTTTTCTCAGGCTAGATATTTTGCAGACCTTTGCAGCTTTTGACATTCCTTCCACGTTTCATTTTTGACAGTGCCGTGACTCTATATCAATCTTTGAATAGACACTAAGGCCTCCTATGCAGTTCATTATCTGAAACTATATCAATCTTTGAATAGACTCTAACGCCTTGTATGCAGCTCATCGACTGCAACGAATTTCTGAGTCATCACAGCCCAGCAACTTCACAAATTAGCTTAATTCTAAATTCTTGTACATTTTTTTTTACAGGCTATATACTTTCTGGACCCTGAAGGCTTCTACCTCCTTCTCAGCTTAAATCTTTTGAAGATTTCTATGCAAAAATAATAGATCACTCATATGATCTATATTAATTATTTCCATTCGAGCTTCTACAACAGAGGTCTATATTTTGCAGACAAACTCCAAGCTAATTCAAACTTCTCCATGGCAATTCTCTTTTAATATTTGGCTTATGTAAAAATTCTAAGTTACCGGTTCGGTTTTGGGTTCGGGTTCGGGTTCGTGAACCCGGTTCGCCGGTTCGGGAATTTTTTTTTTTGGGTTTGGGTTCGTTTTGGGTTCGGTAATACAAAAACATATAAAAATCAGAAATATATACATATTTGCAGCAGTATTTAAGTTCAGAATACACCACCATATTAATAGTCAAATAACATAGTAAAAATACACCACCACTTTATACTCAAAAGTCAAATGTCATGATATAGAATTATAAATTAAAGTTCAAACTTCAAACATAAAAAATTAAAAATGCCAAGTGTTTACAATGTCAATCTGAATCATACGGGTCATCAAAAAAAGCAGCATCATTAGCAACATTAGATGCTACATTTTGTGTAGAACCACAAAGAGCATTAGTGGCACTCGCACAAGCACTGCCACTAGCACTGACACTAGCACTCTCATGCTCAGTAGTTGCTTCAGGCTGATAGTCATCATCAATATCAAGTGCAGCTAAGTGACTTGTGGAAGCATCCAAGTCAAGCTGCTCTGGCTCAATATCCCACCTCCTTGTGTCTCCTTCTTTGTAGGAACTATGTTTGTGTGTAAGGAGGCGCAAGTTTGAATGCACATACACCAAGTCCTCAGCCTTTTTTGAATGTAGCCTATTGCGTTTTATTGAGTGGATGAAGGAGTATGTGCTCCAATTCCTCTCAGAAGAGGATGAACTAGCAACCTATTAAGACCAAATTAAATTAATAAATAGTTAAGAGTTACAAAAATTAACTAAACAAAATTATTAATTAAAATTTAAAATTAAAATTACAAATATAAATTATAAAACTTACTTGGGATAAAACTTTTATTGCAATAGGTTGGAGGTGCATGTATTCTTGCCCATGGAAGTACCACCAACTATGAGCAGCCACCCTACACTTGTCTCGAAGAGCATCCATATTCTGATCAACACTCCCAGAGCATGCAAAAGCCATAAACTCAGCCCTCACTCGATCACGTTGGTCACGATCACTGAAGATTCTACGAATTGCTGCCTTGTACCCTTGGGCCACTTCACCATCCCTATATGGAGCAACTCTTGATGAAGTAGAAAGTATCTCAGGGCTATAATATTTGGGACTCAATGCAAAAGCGAGAAGATGCAAGGGAGTGGTCATTTTGTTCCATCTATCAACCATGATTTCCTGTAGCTCTTTGAAGAATTTTTCTTCAGGATCTTCCTCTTTTGCATTGATGATGGATCTCATCTTCTCAATCATTGAGTCGATACCATCATATACCTCACCCAAACAAGGTCTATCCAAGTCAGTGTAACGGATCATGCTCAGTATGGGCTCGGTGAAACTGACGAGATACTCAACACGATCCCACCAACCATCATCTAGGATCCTTTGCTTGATCCTATTTGCCCTTTCATTGCTAGATTGCCTCCATACAACCCAATTAGGGCTGATTACCATGGCACATAGTGCCTCACGAACCTTTATAAGTCGTCTCAACACAATTGTGTTGGAGGCAAAACGGGTCTCGGCAACCTGTTTGAAAATCAAAATTAAAATTAAAATATAATTTAAATATACAAAATCAAAATTTAAAAATTAAAATTAAAAGAAAATTCAAAAATTTAAAAATATTGAGAATTAACTTACCTTCAACAACTCCAATTTAGAGAATTGTCTAAACATTCCTTGCGTCATATGGTGGTTGGTGACAAACATTTGGATGTCTTCGCCCTCCGCATACACCTGTTTGATCCATTCAATTTTGGATCCAATTTTTTGTAGCATTAGATTGAGGGAGTGGACAGCACAAGGTGTCCAAAAAATGTGTGGATACTTCTCCTCAACCAATAACCCAGCAGCCCTACAATTTTTGGCATTGTCGGTTACAACTTGCACAACATTTTGATGGCCCACTTCTTCAATAGCTTGGCAAAGGATGTCAGCAATAAATGGACCATCTTTCACCTGTCCTTCACAATCCACTGCTCTCAAAAACATTGCCCCTTTAGGGGACACAGCAATAACATTGATCAATGGGCGATTTCTTGCATCTTTCCATCCATCAGAAACTATGGTCACCCCTGTTTCGATCCACGAATCCCTTATGGGCTTCAAAGAGTCTGCTACATGTTTCACCTCTTTCTCCAATAAGGTGCAACGCACCTTCTCAAAACCTGGGCCCTTATACCCCTTTGGAGCCTCATTAATAGATTTCACCATTTTTTGCCAATATGGTGAACGAACAACGTTGAATGCCAATCCATTGGCATAGACACATCTTGCTATGTCTTGATCAGCAATCTCTCTTGCCTCATTCTGAAATGAAGCTTCCAACGGTCCCTTAGATCTTTTATTTGATGAGGGCACGGTTTGCTCTTGAGGGATGTTCATAAATGGATGGCTTTCTGTAGGTGGAATAGAAGTAGGTGGTGTAGGGGGTTTCGTGGATCGAGATCCTTTCTTCAAAGGATGGCTTGTTTTACCACTGGTTGTTTTTTGGTCTGCCTTTTCTTGCTCAGCAATATATTTCAACACTATATGTTCTGGAATGCCTGCGTTGTCTTCACCTGGACAATTTTTGATGCCTGATTCAGGGATCCCGCACAAGTGCCCTTTTACTCGACTGTATGAGCTCGAATATTGAACATTGCAATGACTACAAATCCAAATATATCCTCCACCACCTGGAAGTTGCTGAACCATTTCTACATATTTCCAAAGGGGAGAGGCTGGGTTTATTTTGAAACGAGAATGGATTGAGCCTGAGGAGGTACCGGTTGCCATTGTAATACGGAATAGTGAATACCTATGGCACAACATATTGAAATTTTGGTATTGATTCATTGAATTTGAAACTAAAATCACTTAATTAATTTCAAAAAAATGAAAAAATTGAACATGTTGATGTGTTATAGACATTTAGAAGAATGAAAAGTAAAACAAAACAATAATTAAAAAGCAAAACAAAAGAGTTGAAGTTCACTTGTGAAAAAAAATGTAAAAAAAATAATCAAAAAACCTACCTCTTTTGAAGAAATCTTGCTCTACGATCTTCTTAGCAACGAATAGACACTTGCAAGTGCTTAGGAATAGCACAACAATCAACTTTGAACAATCTACGATCAGCCTTCAAGTCTATTCCAGCTTGTGCAAGCAAAAGAGTAAGTTCAGCAATGGAGGCAAAAAAATCCTTTTTTCTCATTCACAAATTGGTAAAATGAGTTTCACTTTACCTATTTCATGTTTTTGAGGCAAGCATTAGGGTTAGAAAGAATACAAAACTATTTAAAAGTAAAAAAAAAAGTCAAAAAAATATTAAAAAATTCAAAAAACGTGTTAAAAATCGCGCTGGGCGCGAAATTCTGCCCGGGTTCAAACCGGGTTCGAAATTTTCGAACCCTGGCCGGACCCACAGTCAGGGGTCCGAACCCTGGCCGAACCCACAGGCCCATTTGGGCGGACCGGACCCGAATTCCGGACCCGAACCGAACCCGGGGCCTATATAGGCGAATCCGGTAACATAGTAAAAATTGGAACCATATGAGTATCCCCTTCTGAAAATGTAATTTCCAAGGCTCTCAAAGCTTCATTCCTGATACCATATTGAATTTAGAAATGGGAGAAAACCCATTCTACCAGAAGCTCTAGAACACACAAATCAACACTGAGCCAGTTGACTTCTTTGAGTTATAGAAGATTTGCATTCTACTATATATTCCACCTAACACTATTTCAATATTTGTCACAGGGTTCGTGGCTTTTCAACCAAAAAAATTGAAATCCCGTGAACTTAAAGAAAAACTAAAAAATTCGTCGAGAAAGGGGCTTAATGTTTTTATTAGAATATATATTTTAGAAACGTATTTTCAACTAAATTTTTCCCTATAAAATCAATACTAACCACATGCAAAAACATATTGCAAGCTTCCCTGTTTATTTCTTATTTACAGTTCGCAGGTGCTCTGGTTGTTAGCGGGCTTCACTCTTTGTTCTGCGAGTCTTTTTCCATAAGTCTTTTCTTCCCAGTTGTTTAGTATTGACGGTCCGTGGGAGATATTTTGCATGGCGACATGGTGTCATTTTGTGAGTTGGCCACTCGGTGTGGCAGACATTCATACTCTGATATTTTTCAAAAACAATTCATCATTCCGTGGCAATATTCTGTCGTGAGGTGAGTTCAGCACTGGTGTGGAAACTCAAGCGTTGAGGAGAGACAGCTGCAGGAGGCAGAGGTAGGCATTGCCGCTTATCTTTCGTTCTTAGGATTTTTTTTTTTTACGTGGAAGCTCAAGCATTGAGGAGAGTTGTCTCCTACCATTTGGATTTTAGATCCAGGAACTGAAATTGTTTTGGTAAAAGAAAACAAAATAATCAACTGATCATTTATTGTTTTTTAATTCTCTGTTGATTTTGTTTCTTCTTTAGTATATTTTGATGGGATCACTTGCTATTTTTGCTATCAACTTTTAATAAATCTGTGTAATATCCTCCTGTCTTATTATGCATTTTATTTTTTAACTTTTTATTTTTATTTTTATTTTTATTTTTATTATATTATATTTAATACATAAAATTTGTTGTTTTAGTAAAAGAAAACAAAATAATCAATTGACCATTTATTGTTTTTTAATTCTTTGTTGATTTTGTTTCTTCTTTAGTATATTTTGATGGGATCACTTGCTACTTTTACTATCAACTTTTAATAAATCTGTGTGATATCCTCCTATGTCTTATTATGTATTTTATTTTTTAACTTCATATTTTTATTTTTATTTTTATTATATTATATTTAATACATAAAATTTGTTGTTAATAAATCTATGTAATATCCTCCTATGTCTTATTATGCATTTTATTTTTTAACTTCATATTTTTATTTTTATTATATTATATTTAATACACAAAATTTGACATATTTACAAAATTGAAATTTTATAGATTTATTTTTTATATTATTAAAAATATAAAATCATATTATTTAAATTTTATCGTAAACTTTTTTATTTTATTAATTAATTTAATCAAATTTTCTCTTTATTGAATACCAACATATCAACAATAACATAAACATTAAATATTCTAACTACTGAAAAGGAGTACAGTCTAACTCACTAGAATAGGTATTTTTATCAAACTTTAAAATTAAAATACATGTAAACATACAGAATATTTTACTTGCTTCTAATTTTATGGTTCAGGCAGAAAGTAAACATTACCTTTAAACAGTTTAGAGAGTATGTACACTACAACAGCAGCCTCAACAACATTCCGCTTGCTCTTACCAAATTCATCTCCCTCTTCTCTTGCATCTGCTATATTAAGAAAAGCATATGTTCCGTACATTTCAGAGTTAATATACGCATTGCCATATGCTTCCACTTTAACATTGGCACCATTCATGATACGATTTCCATAAAACGCCATATTTGGGAATTGACTAATAGATGGATGCATGCGATACTGTGTGTTTAGAAGATGGACTGGATGTCCAAGTTGTTGTAATCTTTCAAAGAGACTTCTACCATACCCTGCTTCCTGGGATATCTGACAAACCAAACAATAAACAGAATTAAATTTATAAATTGAACTTATAACAAATTGAAATAAACAAGCAACAACGTAACCTAATAGAAACAAACCTGGCTGATAACTGTTGCAGGCAACTGATATGGATCTCCTATAAGGATTATGTGTCTCACACCGCTGATCTGCAATGCAATAGTTGACTCGGCCTCTGTGAGCTGGGCTGCCTCATCAATAATCAAGCAGTCAAATGGTGCGGTCTCATTCATGCACCTTTTTGCAGAAGACGAGACTGTTGAAAAAACCAATTCTGCATGCTTCAAGCAAATACTCTCTATATGGTCAGGCGAAATGAA
Organism: Sequoia sempervirens; assembly: GCA_007258455.2. Classification (NCBI taxonomy): domain Eukaryota; kingdom Viridiplantae; phylum Streptophyta; class Pinopsida; order Cupressales; family Cupressaceae; genus Sequoia; species Sequoia sempervirens. Next base: position 208,778 of record VDFB02073716.1, read on the forward strand.
TTTTTGGGCCATGAGGGCAATATCAGTTTCACTGGATAAATGCTTTCTCAGCAATTGGATACACTCACTTCTCTTCAAACAAAGAACAACCTTTAAATCTTTCTTATTACTAAGCATGTTCTCATTAAATATACTTGTTGACCCTTCTGCCTCTCCCTGACCATCGCTGTTACTGCAAAAACATTCTCTAAGCACTCGTTCTTTGACATTATTTTTTTCAATAAAATTTACAAAAGATTCAACAACGTTGATCAAACATTCCAATTCCTGTTTTCCTGATAAGGCTCCTGGTAAATCATTTATTAATATTCTTGCACCCTCGCAAAATTCTGGGGTTAAATTTTTCAGTCTCCATCTGGTGTATTGTGAAAAATCAACCAAGCATGTTTCTTGTGACGTTTCTTGTGACGTTTCTTGAAAAACTTCATACTGGGAAACAGCTGATTCAAGAAAATCAAGAAGAGATGTCACCCTGTACCTCCATCCTGTCTTTGGTAGGAAACAGTTGTACAAACGAGTAACTCGATATTTAAGGAAAATACATCCAAAAATACCTTCTTGATCAAATCTCTCCTCGTTCCCTACCAGCACGAGGTCACCCAAATTTATGATACAAGGAAAATTATCTTCATCGGGGCAACTTCCAGATGGACTTGTAACTATCCTGATGAACCTCCTTGCAACTTCTGAGATCGCTGCATTAGTGGGTGCACACACAAGTACGTTGAACATCTTATGACATAAGATAGAAATAAGTGAGATCAACATTGAGGTCTTTCCTGTTCCTGGGGGGCCCTGGATCAGCTTTATATCAGAAGAAAATTTAGATTCAACAGCATTGACTACTTGAATTACAGCAGATACTTGAGAATCATTCAAGTCATTGGGCATGAAGTGCTTGCTCCTGAATTTTTCTAAACCATCTTCTTTCACTTCTGCACCCGCCATTTTACGATCCTACAAATCCCATCAAAGCCAGGTTAGCACAATTTTTCCAACTTCTCTGCAACCAATGCACTTCTAATTTTCATAAACCATGATCAAAAAAAAATATTACCACATGCATAAAGCTCAAAATACTCCAAGCACATACCTGCGAATTTAAGTATATTGCTTTTTCGAGCATGGTCAAATTTATTTCCTGATCCTCATCTAGCAAGTGGGCATGTAAAGCAATCCAGATTCTCAAACTTGAAATGATACTACCGAGATAAATAGCAAAGTATTTAGTCTCGTGTTTTTTTGATGTAAAGGGATGTCCATTCCGCAGATATAGCTTCACCTTCAATCCATTCAGAGGTGTATCTATCGGTTCATCCTGAGTCGTATCCTGCCAAGTTTCTTGGACTATAGCTAACAAATATTCATCATGGAAGTAATCCAGATTCTCAGATAACTTTGTTGATAATATAAAAATGTCCTTTGGTTTCCACTTCAATTTTATTTTATCCTTCTCTTCTTCTGTATCATCTTCCCTCTCAAAAAGGATATTATATTCATCCAGTTTACCTTCTAATAGGCGTGTCTTTCCATCAAATGTTATTCTTGTATATTGCGCTTCAGATATAGATTCCAGACTCTGCTGTAGTTGTGCTCGAGTTTCTTCTATCAGAGGCCAAACAAATGAGCCAAGATATTGTGCTACAGATGTAAATTTCTCCGGAATACTTTTCACCTGAAAAAGCAAGAAATGATCTTAACAACCTTTTGCAATCCTCTTATTACTCAATACTATAAATTGCAAAGGCGAGTTCATTTGTATGCTCAACCTGTACTGTTCTGATGGATTTGTTACAATTTAAATGTATATGAAGACGTTGAACTAAAAACATTAATTCAATCAAACTCAACTACTAATATTGTCTGTCACACAAGTACACAAGCTCCATTGCTATTCGGTCATCATCAAACATAATAAAATTTGGGAAAAAACGAATGATAATATGAAGACAAAATATAAAACATAGATTAAAGAGAAATGGCTATTTTCGTGTGCAGAATATTCTTTTAAGTCAAAGTTGATATTTAGTAGGTACGAAAAATAAATGCTAAATTATAGATTAAGGGCACAAACAAGTATTGCATTACCTATATCGCTTACAGAATATCTGATTCTCAGTTTAATTATAGATTTTTGCTAATTGAGCAATTTGTGGCAATGTGATTATATTTGTCATCATGGGTACGTCTCTAGATATTAGTGTTGAATTGAAGTGCAAATAAACAATTAACAATAGCAGAAATTAAAGATGCAAAACAAACTATTTTGAAATACACACAACACCAATTTTACGTGGTTCACCATAAACCTATGTTACCGGATTCGTACCCACAGGCCTCGAACCCGGTTCGGGTACGCACCCGGTTCGGGTTCGTCTGTGGGTTCGTGCTGGGTACGCACAGGGTGCGTGCCCAGCACTGTGGGTTCGCCAGGGTTCGTGGGTTCGTGCTGGGTACGTGTGGGTTCGTGCTGGGTACGCACAGGGTGCACCCATACATAATTATTTTGCAGTCACCTTAAATGTGATTATTGCGGCCCACCGTGATAGGAAGTTTCATCTCTTCTACAAACCTCTGTTACATCATTAGATTTGGAGCCTAAAATATAATATCCATGTCTGACAAAAACACCTTTGTTCACCAAGTTTCTGAGATGGGAATGGTAGGAAACAGTGGGACACATTTCAGTGATGACAGGGAACAGGAGGCCTTTTTTCCAGGGGTTAGCAATTGAAAAAATAGCAGAAATTTAAACATATAGAAAAATTCAAATATTCATATGATAAGGCATTCACCATATTCATGGTATAATCATCTATAATACATTAGAGCTGAATTGAGAATTCAAATGAATTGATATAAAATTAACAAAAAATCAATGTCTAATCATTTGAGTTTTCATTACCTTTGTTGATCAAGTATCATACTATGAAATGATTTAGTTTTACAATTCTCTATATTTCTCTTATTTTTTTGTATATATAATACATATATATAGATTTATAATATATTAAATTATTAATATATATATATATATATATACACACACGTACCCATACGTACCCAAACCCCTAAAAAAATTTTGCCCGTACCCACGTACCGGGTTCTCGTACCCGAACCCGTCCCCGAACCCGAACCGGTAACTTAGCCATAAACGCTACATCCATAGGAAGCAAAAACATTGTTATTAATATCATTGTTTTTTACACATGCAGCAGCAAGCTTATTTCAGCTATGCAATACAATAAATATTACATTATCTATTTGGTTTTAATAAGCCTTCGAATGGAATACCAAAAGGCTAAAAAAAAGGAGGGAAAATAAGTGAGTCTGTTGGACTTCGCATAACCAACAATCTCCCACTTGAAGTCCAACCACTGCTGCAAGTCTCAGAGATGTTCTCCCTTGAGACTACAAAACTCAAGCTTCTCCCTTGAGACTACCTTCATCAACGCATCAGCCGTATTCACCTTGGTATAGATCATCTCAACTTTGAGTTTGCCATCCTAGAGAACACTCCAGATGAAGTGATATCGCAGCTCAATATACTTTGTTCGATTGTGAAATGTGGCATTCTTAGCCGAGTGAATAGCGTTGTTGCTATCACAAAAGAGAGTGAAAACATGTTGTTTGCATCCCAATTCACCCAATAATTGTTGCAACCATATCATTTCCTTTGCACCTTCAGTGAGAGCAATGTATTCGGCCTCGGTAGTGGAGAGTGCAACCACTTGTTGCAGTCTAGAAACCCAACTGATGGCTGCCTCGGCAAATAAAGGCATAACCAATAGTTGATCTCCATTTGTCCAAATCACCAGCCATATTGGAATCAACAAAACCTTGCAATTGTGCATCTTTCCCTCCAAAGCACAAAACATGATCTAAGTGCCTTTCAAATACCTAAGAATTCATTTAACTGCTTCGCAATGAGTTTTACCCAAATTGTTCATAAATCTCCTTACTACCCCCACTACACGGGCAATGTCAGGACTAGTGTATACCATGGCATACATGAGACTCCCAACAGTTGATGAATATGGAATGCATTTCATGTCTTCTTGATCTTGTGGTGTTTTGGGACACACTTCAGAGGATAAACAGAAGTGATCAGCAAGTGGGGTGCTTAAAGCCTTAGAACCCTTCATGTTGAATTTGTCCAGGACCTTGTCAATGTATTTTCTTGTGACAATTTGATCTCTCTCTTGCATCTATCCCTGATTATGGTCATACCAAGAATCCTCTTCACTGCCCCTAAGTTCTTCATTGCAAACTTGTGAACTAATTGTTCCTTCAAATCACTAACAACACTCATGCTAGTGCTGGTCACTAGCATATCATCAACATAAAGTAGTAGTAAAACAAACTCACCATTGTCCAAAACTTTGTAATAGACACATGGATTAGATTCACATCTGATGAAGTGTTGCTCAATCATGAAGGCGTCAAACTTGAGATACCACTACCGCAAGGCTTGTTTGAGCCCATACAAGCTTCTCCTCAATCTACAATACAAATACCCTTGCCCTTGTTTCTGAAAACCTTCAGGTTGGTGCATATATAACTCCTCTTCCATGTCGCCATGGAGGAATGTAATCTTCACATCAAGTTGCTCGACTTTAAGGTCATACACCACTACCAAGCCCAAAACTACTCGAATAGTGGTCATCTTCACAACCAGTGAAAAGATCTCATTAAAGTCTATCCCCTTTTGTTGATACTACTTCACTACCAACCTGGTCCAATAGTGTTTCTTTCCTCCCTCGTCCTCTTTCAATCTATACACCCATCGATTTTTCAATGCTCTTCAATTGGGTGGAAGCTTCACCAAATCCACTGTATGATTGGTCATCAGTGAATCCATTTCCCACAATACGTGATTATGGAGTGAGTTTGTCTAACAAAGAAGCCTACGTGGGAGCATTACTAGCATCCCTATCCATGACCTTTGTGATCAAGTCCCACATCCCAAAATGCCTTGTAATCATCCCAAATGTCACTAGCACTATTCACTGGCTGCAAGGGGGAATTTCCACTAGCAATGTGTCTCAAGTTGGTGTGAGCGACAGGTTTGGCATTGCCATAGCAGTTTGCATGGGACAAACTTCATGCATAATATGTTGCGGCAATGAGAAGTAGTCTTCGAGGTATCGTGTGACACCAAAATCACTTCCAACACGGGCCAAACTTGGCATAGACATGTCTATTAAAATATTAAATGTAATATTAATAGTCATCTTTATCTTTTGTTAGTCATAAGTTTACTTTAGTTAACTTAGTTGGTTTTTAGTATCTCCTATTTTTGTTTTAGTTCGTTTTAGCATCTTTCAATTTTTTGCTTTAGTTAACTTTTGTTAACGATGGTTTCTTTTTAGAAACATCATCCTGTAAATCTCTTTATAAGGATTTTTCATCTCCTCTTGTAATCACGCAATTATTGATTATCAATTATCATTTCATGGTATTAGAGCTCAAGCTCAAACTTTTTTGACGAATTTTTAATAATAAAAATTCAAGTATTCTTAAAGAATATTTAGAAATTTCTTAGATGTTTTATTTTAAATAAAAATCGAATAAATTTTTAAGAATTTTTGAGAGCCAATTTTTTAAATCGAAGGTTTCTTCCATGTTGAAGATTAGAGTTTTTTTTGGAAAATTCATGGATTCATTTATTGAGATTTTTGAGGATTTTTTCATCAGCAAAGTTCACAGATTTTCATGGATTTTTGTGCTTATTTTACCTAAAAATCACAGATTTGTACAAAGGTAAAATCGCGTTTTTTTTTCTGGGCAAACAAAGGAGCAGATTCGAGGGCATTTTGTGTTGGATTTTTTCCAATTCAAAGGGTTTTCTTCTGAGCGATTTTAAATCGCAGCTTCTGGTTTTGTCTCACAGTTTTTTCTGAGTTCTTGCACGATTTCTTGTGCACATGAGTTTTGGCCGCGCGTCTACAAAATTTCGTGGATTTTAGTGCTGGTTTTCTCACGCGAGTGAGCATATCATGGATGTTTTTCTAGGTTCAATTGCCATTTTTTTTGCACACAAACTGTTGGTGTATGTTTTATCATCCACTGAACACACAAAATAAAATGTCCAAAGACACTCTATCCTCTCTTGAACAAGATCACCGCGTATGCTAAGATTGTGAGAAGATCATATGGCGACTCCAAGGTTTCTTTTGTCAGGTCTTGACGTGTGGATAAGCTCAATGGGCGTTGTGATATGCGGGTAATACACAAAGGGACTTACACTAAAAAAAATTCTTCACAAGTTAGGACTTAGACGGATTTAACATTAAATAATCTGTTTTTTTGGGATTTTCTGTTTGGGATTTCAAAAAAAGTGCAAAAGGATAAAGGTTTAGAAGTTCTAATCTACTCCTAAGAATTCAAGAGACGGTAAAGATTAGGTGAAACTGGTAACCACGCTTTGCTTTGCCTCCCTAGGACAACTACACAAAGTGGGTGCAATCTTCAAGGGGTGTGATTATAGTTTTCATGTCTTAAACAATACTTATCCAGACTGAAGTTAAGCATCCACAATCATAAGCTCGGGCTAACTTTACGCATTGAATTAAAATCATCTATTCAAAGAAAGTATGAGCTAAGTTTCACCAATCAATACTATCAGATCTTTCATTCATTCAACAAACATTCAAATCAAATTCTATTTTAATTCTAATCTAACGTTGAAGGAGATATGCAACCTTGCAAACCACTTGACAATAAAAGGGATTCAAAGTAAATCATGCATAAGAGCTTTTATTATCGGAAGTCGCTATACGCAACAATCTCATACTACTCTCTTCACAAAATGAAAATGAGAGATCAAGAGTTTATATAGAGTTTCTGAGAATAAATGAAAGGCCAAGATTGAAACAAATCAACGGCAAAAATCAATACACATCAATCCCAATTAGGGTTTCCAAAAATATCATTAACACTAATTCCATGAAAGACAAGTGGCGCCTGGAGCTATTTTCAAGGAAGTGCATCCCTATCCCCTCAAGCAGCAATGTGTTCGATGAATCTGGACACGATCAAGATGACCTCTTCCATCGTGACCTGTGGCAGCATGTTTATTCTGAATTCCAGCCTGTCCAAGTCCTCAGCATATCTAGCAAAGGCACTCTCCCATTCCAATTCTTGTTTCATGAAGGCATCCCGGATGGATAAGAAGTTCGCCACCCTAGTGAAGTTTTGTCTCAAAATCGATCCTTTGATGGAGAAGAAGAATTCCTAAACTCTGTGTCTTAGATTTTCTAGCTGCATGTCATTCTCTCGGACAATCTCTTTCTCAAACATATCCGCAACTACAAGAAAAATCTTGTTCTGAATTTCTCTGATATGTTCCTCAACTCTGAGTCTATTGGCTTTTGCTCTTTCCAAGACCTCACTCCATGCTGTCAACATCCAATACCAAGTGTGGAAGTCATAGGCAGCGCCTGCTGCAATTATCTTCCCATCGATCAACTCATGTTTTGGAACTCACTTCAGCACTCTAAGGCATGGAATGATCCTATCCTAAATATCCGAGAGGTTGTCCCAAACTTTTGTCATGACAGCAAGTCTAGAAAGCAACAAGGAAGTCTGTCCATAGGCCAGTGTCAATCTCTCCATAAATGTAGTTGCTTCTGTGCTTTTACTCGCCATCCATTCCTTAGCCTCCTTAGCTGTGACCATATCTTCTTCAATGTCCTTGGCCGTTTCCTATGAGGAGTTTAGAAGAGGAAGAGTTGCTGCATCACCCTGATTGAGCAGTTTGATCAGGTGTTGAATGTACTCCCTCAGGCACTTGACCTCCTTATATTCCTTCTTCTTCGCAACTTCCTTCTCCAGTCTTGCCTTGATAGTAGAGACTGAGTTGTCCAACTCTTCAACCTCCTAGCCTTTTGTCGTTGGGCCCAAGTCAATAGTGGTAATGGCGTACTCATGGGGAGCAATATCATCTAGTGTCTTATCAATTGTTGGCACGGCAATCTGTACGGAACGACAGCCGGCTTCGTCCCTCTAGATCGTGGAGAATTTCTTGGCGGGCTTCTTTACAACAACTTGCTCTAACCTAGCCATGAAGTCTGCAGTGTCATCTTCCTCCTGAGTCTCAATTGGCACCTATATCTTCAATCTTTCCTTCAACCAGTCAGGAATTGTGAGTTGTTCAATGTTGTCCTCTTCTTGAACATTTTCTCCACCTGGAATATCCAAAATTCATTTAAGAGCGGAAATCATTCCCTCTTGAAATTCATCATTTTGAATATCCATTTCGTTCTCGGAATCAAGTATTTTTGTTCCCGTAAGAGATGGGGGCTCATCATCATCTAGTTGGATTGGCTCAATATTACCCTCATGAATCGGAGAAGGAATTCTCATGTCGGCCAATGAATCATCCACAGTGGCCACTATCTCATCAATATTTTTGGATGTAGTGGAATGAGATGGTTCCACCCTCTGTCTCTTTGGAACAGGTTTTGCGTTTGTAGATGCTTCTTTCCTCTTCTTGGAGTTGGTAATTTCAATCAACTCGGCACTGTGAGATGCTCTTGCATTCGAGGAATATGATTCCACCTCGCCTAGTAAGTCATATGTGAGGGTTACTCTTCTTCGCTTTAACTCATGGACTCGCTGGTCAACCCACCACTAAGAATACTTGACCATCGGCATCATTAATGTGGTTAAATCTGCAAGCTCAGGCTCTGACCACTTCACCGCAGGAAGAGGCCAGCTCTCATCATAGCGCGATTGGACATACTCTCCATCATCTTCCAATTGATCAGGTACACAGCAAAGCTCGGTCATTCTAATCAGGCTTACTGGCAATCTAGACCATAACCTTTTCCTAATTTCATATTCGTCTACAACATTTGCCCATAAATCCTCCAAGTCTACCTTATGTTTATACTTCTTTCCATCCACGGTCTGAATGTCGTTATGAGGGTCAAAGTTGGCCCTGAACCAGTAAGTTGTGAACGGATACCATTGTATCTCCAACCTAGTACTTTCAGTAGCTTGTGCCGATGGACAAGACTCCAACATGTTTCCAATGAAGAATGGAAAGGTAATGGCTGCCTTCTGTTTTGTTCTCTGGAAGCCTTGGTACGTCTCCAATTGCCTAAGGACCTCTAGCAAGATCATCCTATTGGTAGGATAAATTGCAAGTCGGTAAGGATTTCCAATGAATCCTTGAATCCTTATGTATGTGAATCTTGGAAACTGGATAAACCAGGATCCATATTTGCTGATTAGGCTTTCAGCTTCATGAGTTAGCCTCTAGTGAGTTCCTCCTTGGAGTATTCTAGTGATGTACACGAGAAAAGCATCGTTTGCCCGCTTGAAGTGAGATTTCTCACTGAGCTGCAAATGCGGATAACAATCATATGACTTAAATTCATTCTCACCATTGCCTACCACGCCTTTGCATATTAGTTTTGAATATTTGTAAGTTTTGGCCAGTAGATAGATGATGTAAGAACTCATGTGGAAAGATTTTGTCCTTTCCAGATTAATTAGCTGCTCATGGAGATTATCACTAATCATATGAGACTAGTTGAACATCCTAACACCTGAGGTGATTTCATCAATGAAATAGTACATCCACGTCTCAAATGGCGTTACTAGAGGATTGTCGGCTATTCTATTTAATAATAAAATAATCTCCCCATAGTCCTCCTTGAAGTTTGTACGAAGCAGCTTCTTGGGCATTTTCTTGGCAGAGGCCCTCAGTTTTTCCAGTCATGACTTGTTAATGTTTGTGGCACAAAGTTCGAACTAGTCTTCATATAACTTTCTAGCGTCCTCCTTAGTCTTGTACGAAGTTCGGTTATACATCGGAATGCCAAACGCTTCCTAGATTGCCAATTCTCCGAGATGAGCTAATATCCTCTCATCAGGTGCAATAATCTGCCTCTCTAGTGCATTGTGATGGATGGCGCACTCCACCATTAATTCAGCACATTCTACATCTGGTGGAAATCCAGGGGCCTAGACGATGCCATTCCTCATCATCCGACGAGCGATTGGTGTCGGCAGGAATCCATCGTGTCTGTACATCCTCTTCTTGAATTCTTTAAATCCACATGCCCAAGATGGTGTCTATAATATTTTTCCAATTAGAATTAATTTTTAGATTCTGGCTACAATCCCTTACTGGCAAACTTCATCTGCGCCTTTCTCGATGGTTCTCCCAAGTGGTCATTAACGTGCAATAAATAAAAGGAATTAACATTAGTGCGAAGACTTTTAAATCTTGTTTTTTCCAGACCTTTATTCGAAAGTCTTTACTTTCAGCTTGTTAAAAAGATAATTTTTTGTGAAAAAGCATGTTGGAAATGGGCGAACTTGGTTAAGTCTTGACAAATTTTTGCCAGAGTGATCGAATAAGATGGAAGAAGAATAGAAGAACTTAGCCAATCCAATTTTAAACCTTTGAAAGTGTTCTTTAGCTGCAAATTGAATTCAACTTCTGAAAATTTACTGAAAAATCCAAAAAAGAACACGCCTTTTGCTGGAAAATACGCCCTTCAGCCAAGAATTCCAATTTATTTCTTCAAAAATGACATCCTCTAGTTCAAGAATTTACTCCTCCATCGAGAAAATCTACTTTTCCTTCACAAATTTATCTTTCAAGACTTCGAAAGAGCTAAGAGAAAACTTTTGATTAATCTGTGGAAGAATGATTTGAAAGAAACAAGTCAAACTTGTTATAAAGCTAGAGAAGTTGATGGTTTTGGCAACTTCATGATTTCTTTCTAAGTTCATCGAAATTAGACTTGTTTTATCTCTTCCAATACTGGGGATTTTGAAAGAAAGTTTCCATTTTTATTATCCTGGCACCATCCTCAGCCAGAATCCCCTAGATTTTTCTTCTTTCTTTGAGCTCAAAAATTCACCTAAGTGTTGAATATTTATTTCAAACGTTGGAAAATATTAAATATTCAATGTACTAAATTTGATTTTCCAACCCTTTTGATCTTTTAATCATGGTGAAATTTGATTTTGTCTAAGGCAAATTTGGTATTTCTCGTGTCATTCTCCATTTTCCTCTAGGCATTGAACATTTTAAATAAATTTTCCTACGTGTTGGAAATATCTAAAGTATTAAATTTTCAACCTCTTTTAAACTTTTCCAACCCATTTAAACCATTTAATTTTGGCTATTTTTAATTTACCCATGGCTAAGTAATTTATTTTTTTTTAGTCATTTTGTTTCTCTTATTTAGCCAAGGCGAACTTCCAAACTTCCTTGCCATTTTTCTCTTGGTGGGCGGACTTGTCACTTAGCCAGACATTTTCCTTGGTGAGCGCACTTTACCAACACTTAGACTCTTCTCTTCTTAGCGTAGGGCGAACTTCACAGTGCCTTAGACAATTTTCATCATTCTAAGGGCGAACTTGGAGGCCTCTTTGCCATTCATGTTTTTCTTCATGCCTTAGAAACTTTTATCATGCTTGGGGGCGAACTTTGAGTCTTTTATGCCAAGGGCGGACTTGGCTAAGTCTTTGCCATCTCCTCATTAGTTTGGGCAGACTTCATGATTGCTCTACCATCAAGACTTGTCCAAGGCGGACTTCAAGGTTGGCAAGAAATGATCCCACAATAGTGGTTTACAATTTTTGGCCAAACTGGACACTGAAATTATTATTTTAACTAAATCTTCACATTCAAGCACCTATAGCGGCTAAACCGTGAGGAATTTGAAGATGATGCAAACTAGAGTCTCGTCACATTTTGTCTGTAGATTCTAAAAAAAAAATTCAAAATTTTTTGAATCAAATTGCACTTCTTTTTCCATCTCCCACAAAAACTAGCTTTTTTCAGAAAACAACATTTTTAAAAAATGACGCACACCATATAATGAATAACTTCTTTTCCATGAAGGATAGAAGTCTAATTCTTTCGAATTTAGATTTGTAACTCTGATATCTAGTGCTTCCACTTGGTTAGATAGTTTTTTATTGATTTTTTTTTTAATCAAGTTTCGAAGTCAAACCAATTACAATTCAGACATAGCGCGACCATATAACGCATAACTTTTTTTGTATATATCGAAATTCAATTTTTATTTTTTTTGTTGGATCAAGGACTTCAATATCTGGTGCACTCATTTTTTCAAAAAAAAATTTTGATAATCTGCTATTTTTCCACGTGTAGAACAGAGACCTTCATTTTCGATGAAAAACCTATGTTTAATAAAACTAAAGAAACAAATACATGTGTACAGCCTGAGTTGGCCTAATGGTGAAGAACTTGTACTCTTGAAAGAGAGGTCACAAGTTCAAATCCTGCAGGGGGTAAGGTATGTACACCTCATATTGTGGAGCACGAGTTGGGTGCCTCCCTCAGATTTGGGAGTATGAGGAGTCCCATATATACTGTAAGCTGTCTGTAGACCCAAAAACAGATCGCCTGGTATTCGTGGACTATAAAATAATAATATTATTATTATTAAACATATTAAAATTATATTCGTTGGATAGCTCGTTCTGAGGACTACCTGATTCTAGTTGGGTTTCTGAAGAATCCTCCATTTTCATCCTTAAACCAACCTTCGAAGCATAAAAAATTAGGTTTTGTTTGTGTCTAAGGGGGAGAATTAGGGTTTAGGGGGGTTCGAGCGAGGGTTCAAGCGAACCCCCAAGGGTTCACTCGGACCCTAGTTTGAGTGAACCACCCATATTACATGTATTTTGATTGATTTTGGGCGGAAAAAGCATTGAATGGGTTCGCTCGAACCCTAGTTCGAGCGAACCCATTTTTGGTTAGTGCGAACCTTCAAGTTCATAAGAACCCCTAGAATCAAAAAATTTGCCGTGGGGTCGTTTTTTCTCAATTTTTTCTTCCTCCATCAAATTGTAAACCACTATTGTGGCTTCACCCTAAGACATTTCCTTCTTCAAGTGGGGCGGACTTCATCAAGTTCATGCCAAGTCTTCTCCAAGGTTGGGCGGACTTTGAAGACCCTTGACAACTCCATGGCGGACTTGACCCTGTGCCAAACATGCCTTCATTTTGAGTATGGCGAACTTCATGATGATTATGCCATGAATTTCTTGTTGCCATTCTTGTCTGCTTCTGGATCATCAATCACTTGACATGTGATTTTTCCTTGTTTTTAATGATTTTTTCATGCTTTTTACTCTTGGAGGTGCAAAACTTTGATTTTGAAGATGAAACGTTGACACCATGACCTGTGAGACCCAAACCCCAAGTTGACTTTCTAAAAATAGAAAAAAGCAAAAAGCAAAATTTCTAAAAATAGTAAATCCCAGATTGGTCCAAAAATGCCAAAAAATGAAAAAAAGCAAAAAGCAAAAAAGCAGAATCCCTAAAAAATAGGAAGTGCCAGAATTGACTCAAAGCACAGTCGATCCTCGTCCTTCGTACCTTCTGAGCACTTCTATGACATCTAGGCACTATTTTGAGCTTGAACTCTCCACTTGACTTGGATGGTTTTCAAAACTCTAACTCTAAATTGTCAAAGCAATGACTTCATGAAATTGTTACGCTACGACAAAACCCTAGAAAAGCAAACTACTGGGGGTCCCCATTTGCAATGGGGCAATGTGTGAAAAGGTCACAACACAACCCTAGATCGCGTTTTTTTTGTCTTCACACGCGTTTTTCTCAGTTCTGTGCACGTTTTTTGGCTAATAGATATCTATGTCGTGTTTGATGTGATGTCCCCTTCCTAGTCAGCGCAGCTGGATTTGAGGTTAGCCTATCATTTTGATCCTCGTAGGCTGACAGTTGTGTGTAGAGGATCAATTGAGGCAGTTACTCGGCGTTCAGGAGCATTATTCCTTCAGTTGTTTCAGGTTGGGCCTTCGCAGAATCTTTCAGAGAGGTTTTTCAGATACTTGCTATTTTTAGTAAGTCAGGCAGGCAAAAGCTGCTATTTTGGGCAGGGCACCTGGTTCAGCTGGTAGGCTTAGAATCGACCTAGTTAATCAGTTTGATGGTCAAATGGAAAAATAGCGGAGCATTTAATGATTATTAAATAATTGATATTTTGACTTTATATTATAAAGTCACTTTATTAATATATTTAAATATTAATAATTAATGGCATATTATAAAGTATTTTTTAATACTTTATAATAAAGTGAAATATTTGTTATAATGAATAATTATTTATTCATTAAGTGGGACGCCATTTATTTATTATTTTTCTCCCAAGTCAAAAAGGACGAATTTAATCATTTATTAAATGATTATTAAAAAAGCTGGGGTCAAAATTTTGAAAGGGGTTTATATATTCACTGCCAATACAAATCGAACTCTTATGTTATGATTATTCAATTTGTCTTATTTTGCTCTAAGCATTGGAGTTTGCAAAACCTAAGGTTTCAGCAGATAGTTGATTTTGGAGAACGTTCCCTCTTCAAGATCTGGCATACTGAGACTGTGAAATACCAGTTGAAGATTGTCAAACACGGTGACTTCATACAGAGGTTGCAGTTGAGCTTACTGGATCGATTCAGGCAAGGATTTACAGAGATTACTCATCAGTGGATTGGGGCGACCTTTCAGAGATTATTTCACAGAGATCTAGCACTTCATTCAAAAAGGCCGTACCACATTTAATGCAGCTATTGGGCCATACTTTTCTGTACCATCAGGGTCGTACTTCTCTTCTCAGAAGAATACGCCTTCAGTCTTCAGCTTCTTTCAGTTGGATCTTGTGCGCCTAGGGTATATGGAGCTTCAGCATTGATTTCAGAGCCTGAGGATTGATTATTCTATTCAGCCGTACATTCCTTCATCTGTTTTTTGGTGGCTGCAAGTAATCAGGTTCTCTTTAATAAAAATATTGTTTTACCCTCCTTTGATCGATTTCATTTATTAGATGAGTTCTGGAAAGCAATAAATGTATGCGCCTTCATCTTCTGAGCAATATTGATGCATATTTATTGTCCATTTATTTATTATGAATTTTTAAAGTATTTTAGAGCAAAATCGCAGTTTTATTGTTTATTGCAAAAATCATCAAAAACACAAAAAAATACAAAACAACAAAAAAACCAGTATTCGCAATCAAGGGTTTGGGTTGAGAGACACCTGGTCTCTTACATTTGAGGTCTTCTTTTGCTACTGTGGTGCCCTTTCTAGAGGTTGTTTTGCATGTCTTCTATGCTTTTTTTCTGCCCGCGCAACCTGCAACTCGATGTTTTGACGGATTTGTTGTGTGACAATTTTCCAAAGTTCGTGGGCAAATTTGATAGTTTTTTGACGGGTTTTTACCAATAAAACTTGTGATTTCATGGCAATAGTGAAGGGCTGATTTTTGAGCCAATTTTTGACATAATTTTTTTTGGAAAAATAAAAAAAATTTATAGAGTTTTTCAAAAATTTGCTAAAAGAGTTTTTGAAAAAATTTCAAAAATTTTTGCAGTTTTTTAAGGATTTTTTATGAAAAAATCTTACTTTTTTAGAGTTTTCGAAAGTTTTTCTAAACAATCTTGTAGTTTCTAAGCCTCTTTTTAGAAAATTTGTGAAAAATCATGAGTTGTGCCACCTGATTGTCTAGAGTTTGTGCCAGCTGATCACAATGTTACCTCGTTTTTCGTGCTTTAGAAAACGAGAGGAATGGCATCTTTATCCAATGTTATGTTGGAAAATATACAAAGGTTCAATGGAAAGAATTACAACATGTGTACATGATTTTTGGAATTACAACATGTCGAAGCAGAGGATGCTTACCATCTTTGAATACCGTTGTCTAAATGTGCTTGTTCTAGGTACAGAAGCTCATCCCACTACTATTGGGAAGGATTAGGACAAGTATGATGGAGGTAACAGAGAGACAGTTATGCTTCTAAAATTATCTATCACTGATGAGATGTTACTAGAAATACCATCTGGTAAGACTGCTATAGAGATTTAGAAGCATTTGAAATATCTTCATGAGACCTTAGACAAGTGAAGGGCTTTCCTTCTGAAGAACATGTTCTCTATTATGATGGATGACCAAGTGTCTTTGCAAAAGCACTTGATGAAAATAAAAAATATCCGCGACTAAGTGTCTTTGCAAAAGCACTTGATGAAAATAAAAAATATCCGCGACCAATTGGAAGCCATTAGTCGTAAGATGGAAGAGGAGTATATGGTGGTGATCACTTTGAAAAGTTTGCCATGTTCCTACGAGAACTTCATCGAAACGCTCAACATTACATCCACCAATATTGACTTGAAGTTTGATGAGCTGTGCAACAAGCTTTTGCAGCAGGATAGGTGGAGGAAGCAGTTTGGGAGCAACAATGAGTCTCCCAATGTTGAACAAGCATTTACTGCCAAGGATGTTGGCAAAGGAAAGTCCACTTAGCAGAAAGGACTAGGTGATTCGGAAGAGGGCTCCAAGAAGTCTATTACTTTCCATTACTGTGGGAAGATTGGTCATATTCAGAAGTTTTGCAGAAAGCGGTTAGCTAATGACAAGACCAACCAAGAAATGTCTCAGCAAAGTGCCCAAGTGGCGGAGTATATTGAGTAGGGGTCTGCATATTATGCATTTTGATGACCAACACCATTTGAATATGGGTAGTAGACTTAGTTTTTTGTTTGTAGGATGACCATTAAGGGAGGGTATTAAAATATTAAATGTAATATTAATGGTCATCTTATCTTTTGTTAGTCATAAGTTTACATTAGTTAACTTAGTTGGTTTTTAGTATCTCCTGTTTTTGTTTTAGTTGGTTTTAGCATCTTTCAATTTTCTACTTTAGTTAACTTTTGTTAACAATGGTTTTGTTTTAGAAACATTGTCCTGTAAATCTCTTTATAAGGAGTTTTCATCTCCTCTTCTAATCACGCAATTATTGAATATCAATTATCATTTCAATGGCAAGTCGAGTGGAAGCATTCTCTGTTGGCGCTTCAAAGAGTAGACCGCAAATTTGGGGTGTGCTCTGCTTGGAGCTGTGCGGAATCTTCAACAGAGCACCCAATACTTTGTGTTGTTGGGAACTTGTAGGAACCCTGGTGGTTCTCAACCCGAATCCCAAACTGATATTGTTTTGTTTTTGCAAGTTTTTGATTTTTTTGTGTTTTGATGAATTTTTGCAAATGAACTAAAAGCTGCGATTTTCTTCTAAAATGCTAATAAATTCAAATAAATTCTAAACTTCATGAAATAAGCTCAAATATGTTCAGAGAACATGGGCGCACCATTTTATTATTTTTTTAGAGCTTTTACAATAATGAAAATTGACAAATGAATGAGAAATGAATTATTTTCTAAAGAACCTGATGGCAGCTGTAGCAGCATTAAATGAATGAAGAAAATAATATATCAACTTTGATCTCCAGTCACAGGCAAGGAAAAATCTCCAGAAAAACTCTAGAAGACCAAGGCGCCCAAGGTGCAGCTGCCAGTTACTGAAAACCCAATGTGTTTCCCTCTTGAGATGAAAAGTATGGCTTGCTGGTACAAGATTGTACGGCCCTGACAGCAGCAAGAAAGGAAATGGTACGGCTTCCTCAAATATGCCAGAACTCTGTAAAACCCAACCTCTGATCAAGTCGCCTTATTTGACTGATGATAATCTCTGAATCCCTTCTAAAATCGATGCAATAAGATCAACTGTAACTCCTGAATGAAGTCACCAGATGCAAGCTTAAACTGGTATTTCACAGTCTCAGTCTGCCTAATTCCTGAAGAGTTTTCGTTCTCCAAAAACGTTTGTCTGCCAGAAACCCTAGGGTTTGCAAACTCCAATGCTCAGAGCAAAAGACAAAAGTTGAATAGCATAATCACAACGGTTCGATTTTGTCTTGAGTGAATATATATTTCCCTTTGAAA